>JALPQI010020023.1:0-19213 GCA_025490895.1 Thaumatotibia leucotreta
TAATGGTATTAAATAAAATAGGAGAAAACGAAAGTAAAATGTAGTTAGAGGGACTGCATAATGTCAGAATTGACACACGATTGCGGGAACACCCGGGCACTCTATGTAATATTCTTTAATGGAACCTACTTTAATTTAGTGTAAGTAAAGGATCCTTATAAAATGTAAGAAGTGCAAGCGTAAGTTGTTTTTGTCACTGAACAGAAACGTCGAAGTGAGGATGATTTAAATAGCCTAATTGTCATCTACTCAAATCTAAGTAGGTAAGCATTTAATTTACATAGGTATTTTGTAAACACATTTTTTGAAACTCTTATTCTTTTCAAAAAACCTATTCAACCATACCCCACACTATAGGATTTCAGTAAATAAATAATCATCCCCGCATTACGTGTAGGGGATATCCCCGATTTTTTCATATTTTATTTTACCACTTTGTTGGTGTGATTATTATTCTAGTACGGTCACACTAAGCTTAGATGTGGGCAAACAGATAGACGGACACAGCGAAACTATACACGGTGCTCGTGAGCATTCCGAAAGATTTTAATGCTGAATTCCTGGCCATATTTTGTTATATAATATTTTCTGGATTCGGCATGGTTCCAGAGATAATTAACCTTTTTTCGAAATAAGTTTTTCGACGTAACTCGTCATAAAACTTATTTTTGATTACAATGCTACCACGATGTGTAAATTACCACACCTTTTGCCTGACAATCAAAAAATAAGAATAGACTTGACGAAAAAACTTGTCCCTAAAAAGAAATATAATAAAAATATTTTAAAGTAATTGTTGTTATGATAAAAAGTATTGGAAATGTTAAAAAGTATTCAAAAAGTCTAAAATAAAAAGATTTTTTTGTGGAATTTGTCATCATAATATTTTTTGTTTATTTTGATGTCTATTGCATAGTTAAAATCTCACGAAATGCTCGCGAGCACCGTGTATAGCTTACTACGAAACCCTAAAAACATGCGTTAAGGTTTCGGTACGTTCAAATTTCGGTTATTTAATTGATCAACGCTATCCAATAGCGGCATAAGTTAATTATAAAAGTCAATTGATTTAAAAGGACCGCGCGGCCGCGTTATGAGTAACAGAAAAAGTTTTCAATTTCACTAAAAGGGACTGGCTTGTATCTCGGAAGTCTCGTCTGGTTATCGGCTGGTAATGTATGAAGTTGTACGCGGTATTTTATAACTCACTTCACGTAATGTAATCTTGACTCGGTTTGTTTTCTAATTAATTTCATTTTGCAATTAGATTTTTTGTAATTTGCATGCGATTAATGTTTTTTGTCATCTTCACAGATTATTGTTTCTTTCTCATTTTCTCTTGTTTTATTGTGCATATTATATTTATATGTATACAGTAGGAAGCAGGGGTCCCCGCACTAGGCTAAGTCTGTATTGCGGGATATCAGTTATTTTTGTCATGTAAGACTTAGTGTCTGAAACTGTTTTAACTGTTCAGCATTAGAAAGAAAACTTTACTCACTCGAAAGGCGTGTGTTCGTTTTTACAGCCGAGCTATCAATCGCTAACTTGCGTTTGGAGGGACCAGTGCCTATAAAACAAAGCTGTGGCCCTAGTGAAAGGCAAAAGGGTAAAAATAGGGAGTTTCGAGGTTCAAAAAAGGGCTGTGAAAAAGAGTAGGAATAAGTTTAATATAAGTTCGTACGTATATAAACCGTTTTCCAAAATGGACGACGAATTTATACCATTTTTGACTAGGGCCACAGAGTAACTGTACACCGAATTTTATAGTGTGCAACATAATTTGTGGTTATATATTTCAGGGCATAACTATTTCCTTTTTCATGCAGTGTTTTAGTTACAAGATTTATTTTAGAAGATTATAATTCATCTGTCATGATCAGAGATCGGACAAATATGCGTCATTGCTCGCAATAATATGGACATGCCTTCAAAGTTGATTAAATGAATAATTAAACGAATAATTTCTTGAAATTTGATTTTGAAGCTTTAAGGTGACTTTTTATAATGGTTTTCATAGTTACCGGTGTCTAATAGGTAATTATCTGAAAATGATTAATTATTCAATCAACTTTGGAGTCATGTCCATATTATTGCGAATAATGACGCACATTTATCCGATCTCTGGTCATGATATACTTTTACGAATTCATTATGACCGATAAAACTCATTCAATTAGTCACAATTTTTATTATTGAATATACTCGTAAATATTATGTATTCAGAAATGATTTCATTGTATCATATAAGACTGGTGATTGTCATAAGAATGTCGTATATCGTCATAAATTGATCCATGAACATGCTTCATAAATTATCACGACAACGATTTGGAACATTTTACAACTGCCATGAATTCTTTACGAGCAGGGATGCGACTCAGTCTCATAATTAATACGAGACGTTTGTTTTAATAGAGGCATAAAACATCAGCAGAATCAGTAATGTTACATCGTTATCCTTCTTACATTGGCATATCTTTTTAGTAATCGTAAAACACTCTCGATTTTATTGATGGATACACAGTATAAATATTTAATCAGTATTTTCACTTTTCTTACTAACCTCGAATCTGCGTCTTAATCCTGAAATACATTCATCATGTAGGTACTCTTTATACCATAGGTATATCGTATTAACGAGTCTAAAGCTAGGTACAAATTTGTCAAAGATTATTTTTACAAATCTTGATTTTACAGTTTACAGTTATCTTATTATATTTAGTTACTCTTTATACTATCTATTGTATAAAGTTTAAAGTTAGGGTTAGTTCGTTAGAACGACTCTATACTTTTATAATATTCTACTTGAATGAGTAGATCACCTCAGTCTTGCATGTAAAACAAATTAAAGCTGCCAAGATACTTACTACTCGGACTGTCTATTTTTTTCTCGGTAGCAGTGAAAATACTTACCTACTCATAGTAATATTTTATTTGTGGGATACTACTATACTCGATAACAGTCAAATAGGAACATATCCATTACGTAAATAGAATTACCATGTTAAATTGATATTGTAAGTTGGTCAAAACAATTAGGATACATGTCTTAATTAAAGTGTTGATGTTCGTTTAAGTAATTACTTAGTTTCATAGTTAATTAAATAGCTTATATAACGGTATGTTATACTAGTCGTGTTTACTATAGTTTTTAATTAATAGGTCTGATATACAGGCTGTTTTTTTTTCGACCGTTCAAATTCTGCGTAGTGAATGTGTAGGTTATACTGACCAACTTTTACTATGGGGACAAAGTGGAAATCGCGAAAAAAAAATCAGCTGTTTCATACATTTCGGCCGGCGTAATGCCGCCAATTTGTATGAAACAGCTGATTTTTTTTTCGCGATTTCGACGTTGTTCCCATAGTAAAAGTTGGTGAGTATGACCTACACATTCACTACGTAGAATTTGAACGGTCGAAAAAAAAAACACCCTGTAGCTAGATTCAGATTAAGGTGGAATGGTACATTATGGTCAAATAACTGAAACAGGTTTTTCTGTGGAAACAAACACATAATCTACTACTATTGATTAGCAGTATTGACATAAAAATTATGTGGTTAGGTTTCTATTTGTCTTAAAGCCTGTTTCACAATCCAGATAACAATTATTACTATCCTTTTCCCTAGGCGTACAAGAAAAGGACTATTAGCTAACATTTATCTGGCAGATGTGAAATTAAACATATAATTTGAAATAAATTACGTAGTAGTAGATAATATGAAGTAAACGAAGTTTACCACATACCTAAGGATTCTATTGAAAGTACAAAAGGCGAGTTTACCGAGCTAAATTGAGTTCGACATCGCAAATAGATAAAGCGATATCCGCCCGTTATGGAGCAAACTTTATAGTTTTGTTTTTGGCAGTTTTGACACTGCTTCTATCTACTTAGGTATTTGTTCACTCACTTGCATCTAACCGAGATGAAACTTTAACTTCCCCGACGTTCACCTGAGTATCAATTGCTGGCCGCATGAGTTTGTTTATCCGTCCTTTGATATTTTATCTTATACATTAGGAGCCAGTTTCGTGCGATTGTTTGAAATGTTTCGAGTTATAAACTTGAATCTCGATTGTTCCGTGTGTCCATGTACGTATAATAACCGTTCAGGGCGTAATTTGACGATGGAAGGCGTTTGCAGATAAGACTCGCATTGTGCGTCTTCAGGAGGCTGACGGGAGACACCTTAAAACAATAAACACGAAACTGCCACAATAATCGGCCCTCATGATCGCCGCAGTGGCCGTCAGACAATGGGGCAGATTACGCGATAGGGGTTTAACCGAATAGCAGCTAACTCGATTATGCGGCCATCCGTGATTGTGTTTGAGCCTATTAATGTTTGAATTGCGTTATATTATTGCGGCGGGCGGGTGCCGCCAGTAATCCAATATGGGTCGGTATTAACGAAATTTCACGTCGTGCCCGCGGTTTTCGTTCGCCGAACGAGTGATAATGCTAGTGACATTTTAGTTTGAATTAGCGTTGCTCGGCTTTGATCAATTTTCTTTAATTATATGTTACACAAAAGCGTTGGCTTTATGCGGCTGCGATGATAATTGCGTTCGCTGCGGTACTGGGTCGCGGTTAATGACGCAGTATAAAGTGTGAATATATTCGTAAATCTTTGTAGCGTAACATTTAGATTGTACTTATAATCGACAAGCAGATTATCAGGGAAGATGTGAGCCATATTATAAAAAGAATTGTAAACAGGGGAGTACTGATTTTCTTTTTAAGAAAGTGATTATTTTTGGAAATAATCGCTCCGGAAGTATAAAAAAATAAATTACTGTTTAAAATTTTTGGGTGCTACCTACTACTAAACCAAATTTGAAGATTAAGGTACTCCTTGGATGCAGAATTTTCAATAGGTACTTGATAGAATTTTCCATTCAACGCATTGTTTTCGAGCTATAAGAAAAAAAAACAAATATTAAGCATACTTTGACATACTTTGACTTTGTTACTTGGCAGTACATTATTAAGCTCAACTCATGGTTATATACAAACTCCGAATTTACACATTTAGGATTAAATGAAAAGTCCACGGAAAAACATGTCCAGTGCATAAAAAAATCAGGGCAAATTCACCCCTTATTCTGTTAAAAGTAAGGTAGTTTTTCCTTCTGTAATTTGAATTGACTAAGACATGTTCTTTCCGTGGACCTTTCAAATGAAGATAATATATCAAAACGATCTCCAGCCTGCTGGGAAGTAATTCCTGAAAAAAATGTAATCTTAATAGGACTTAAGGTAAAATAGAGATTTGCAAAAATACACTTCCAATGTTTGTAGTGTTAGAAACGTCTTTTGTTAAGGTGCATGAATGTGTGTTCGCGTGTTCGCACATGGCCGGATATGGAGATGCGGAGGGTGCGAAAGTAGCGGCCATCGCTAGATTAAAGAACAACTTAAAGGAAAGCAATCTGCTAAATAAGTGCCGCTGCCGCCGACCGCAGGGGTGGTTACTCTACTTCGATTTTTTGCCTTGGACGCTAGCTTACATGATGTAACAAAAGTACCTGATGGCGATTAGAAGGTCATATTCAGTACGGATTTCTAATCTATTTAGAAAATTGGAGCATGTACATTACAATAAAAAAAAAACAATTTGGCAAAAATATTTTCGTCCAATTTTATTAATAATAATATGTATTGTAAGTTTTGTATGGTGATAATCAACTCTCTAATATCTTTATACAAAACCTTCACAATATGGCTCCCATAAAATGTACGCGTTTCCTCTCTGAATTGTTATAGGTATCAAGATTTCCATCAATATCAAGGTTTGGCAAAGAACAAGACAGTCCTACGGTGCCATTTCGAACAAACCAGATGAACCTAACTGTCAAAAACTACGTTTTTTTGCATTTTGACACGGTAATTTAACCATACAGCGGCGATAATAACAAGGTACTAAAGTGTTCCGTTATTTTTAATGCAGAACTTACCTGCTTAATTTAACGATAAATTTAAATATTTAATTTTATGAGGCATAATACAGAAATTCTTACACTTTAATTGAAATTCATATAATATTCATACCATGGCCGTAACCAAAACTATAAAAGTAATAAAGATTTTACATTTCCCTACGAGTTCTCATTATAGGTAGTGTTAACAGCATTCATTATCTTCACTTTCATATGGTAAAAAATGCGAATATAACCACTTAATTAACGATATTATCTTAATTATTAAAGAAATGGACTTGTTATAAGTTACAGGGAAGATAAACGCCATTATAATGTATTATAAATGTTAGTAAAAATAAAATTTAAGCCATCCAGACTTTCAATTCATCACTAGGAAAATACATATAGTTCTGAAAACGAACTAAAAATATATTAATTATTGTTCGAAAACGGTATTTTTATTACGAAAGGATAAAAGAGTGGCTGTTATCAATCATGTTTGGTACTACATAGCTAGTAGTTCGTTTAAATCATAATTTAATGTTAATGATTCAAATTATTTAATAAAGACGTTTATGCAAAGATGGTATTTTTTTCCGTAACAAACATAGCTTACAAATTCAACTTTTTTATTCCAAAATTTAAAAAATACCAATTTTCTTCAGATTATTATTTAGATTATTTTAAATAACTCACGAAAACCACTAATGTAGGTAATTACCTAGTTTGGCCAATGCTAGGTATATTTGGGGATCTTCGTCGTATTTAGATTACTTTACCACCGTTTGCGTTATTCAAGTCGAGCCATTAAAAACGAAGTAGAGCCGCGTGCACTGCGATAGTGGGCTGAATAATTTAGTCCTCGTCTCGTTACTTTAGCCTACGTTTCCGCAGGTGTGGCAATCATATTGTTACTCTCCCACACAGGCGGGGGCCCGGGGGGAAGCGGGACAGACTCCCCCGCTTATTCTTTAATCTCGCAGATGAATTATGATTAGCAGAGTGCACTCAAACCTATTAGTGTTCTGTCTGCGTGGAACATCTGATTTGTTTCTGTTTGTTGACATGGATCCAAGCCTTTTGCTGTGCTGTGAAGTTTACAGTTGGTGATTCAATTATGCCTGTGTTCAAAAAATAATAATTGGGTGCTTTGTGTTTGCGTCGTTGGCTTGATGTTTTAAGAACGTTGGGAGAGCTTTTTTCTTACGCAATGGAATGACATCAAACTGAAAATGGTTTAGTGTACAAGCGACATGGCGTATATTTAATTTGAAACCCCATTTAGGCGGTACTTGCATGCGTTGTTCGATTTGGTCGACGATTGAAACATTGCATGAAAGTTGCGAAATATTCTAAATACGAGTAATATATTTATTTTATTTTTACTTTTCCAAATTAGTATACGTTGACAATAACGTAGATTAAAGCAGTATATCTGTAGGAGTCAACTTCGAATATTAAGATAATTTTAAATAATCGTTCCGAAAATACTCAGCTCGCTAAATATGTTTCACTAATATCAGCATAACTTTCGAAATTCGAAATAGACTAGTGGCATTACGAATTAAAACCACACGCTGTCTGGACACGAAATATTTCCTGCACTTCCATCCCGAGAGATTTTTCCGTAATGCGCGATCCTTAATAAACATTATTACACTTTACCTGAACTGCATTCAGAATGTTCATTAAAATATAGTAGCAGCTTAAAAACCTTTATGGCCCGTGCTGCCCGTTATAGCGCGCCGTGGGACCGCAAACTCCGATTACCCAAACAGAGAAACACCACTGAAATTTTAACGTGTAATTGATTATGAAGTTGGGTAATGGGCGAAAATAGTTCTAATTTGGAGTGTGCAGAGTATAATTGGTCTCCGGCCGCGTCAGTGTTAATCATTAACGGGGCTGCAAGCGGGTCCCAGAGGCCCAGGCGCATCCTTCAATTTAGGCGCTGCAACGCGTGCGGTAGGTTAGGTTTGCACATTGCTCGGCATACATTTCTGTAGTTTACATTTCGGATCATATCTCACATTTTTCCGGCGGATTTTATAGCGTTGACTGTGTGAGATAGCGATGAGATACTTGTCGATTTACGAAAGCAACGTCATTCATGCACAGTCAAACAGGTAGTATCCATGTGTTCATCTTATACAGTAATTGTAACTTGTGGCGATAAACTTATTTTATTTGTACAATGCAGCCTGTTTTGCGCGAACCCATTATCATTTGCCATTTACGTGATTGCACTCCTATATTTCGTGATCGTCCCGCCACTAACGAAGTAATGACTGACATCTATTTTTTATAGTTCCATTCCCCGTGCGTATTGACGTTTTTCGAAGTCAATGCTAATGGAAGGCGTGATCTTTTTTGCTTTTGCTGTGTCTAATCTGAGAGTTGCATTCGCTACGGGCTGTTTGCCGAGTGGCGTGGCCTGTCGCTGTCACCGAGTCGTAATTATTAACGCAGGCTGGCCTCACGAGCTGTCAACTTGGAAAAAATGCCACGGACGTGCCGTACCGCCCTGTTGCCTTCGACAAGAGATTTCGATTCGATCGGGGTCTATTGCGAACCAGCGGTTCGGCGATATTAGACCGTTTGTCAATATGGATTAGGGATTGTGTCATAAACGTGTTTGTTGCACGTTTGATTTAGCATGTCATCATTTGTTTAGTGATGTTTCTAACCTCACTTTTAAAGCTCCATGAGTGGTACACGGAGCTTTAAAAGTAAGGTTAGAAACATCACTATTCGTTTCCATTAAATTTACTTTGGTTTGATTCATAAGTCTTATAACATGCGAAACATCTTAGGCAGTTTCTTTAAAGATCATACAAAATGATGTATCGTATTCTCATGCAAAGTCAATTTGCAAAGTCATAGTCTTCAATAGATACGAAATCCTTATTTAATGGCTGGACTTTAATTACGAGTACCGGGAATGCCGCTCAATAAGCACTCAAATCTTCGCTCCAATGCAATTAGAATAGTTTCCTGTGTAAACAGTCATTGACACGAATAGGGCCAGGGTGCATGTTTCCGGCCAATATCCGCATCCTGTATTATTTATGGGCCGATCGGTCGCACTCTCCAAAACATACAAAAAGGAAAGACTTGGCCATTCGTCACGGGCGCACAATGGTCGCATTGTTTCGGGCAGTGCGCCTAATACCCGATTTCGTTGGCCGAAAATAATTTGACAAAACAAAAACGACAAGCAACATTAGCTGGAGAGGTCGGAACGAAATCCATCAGGCATTCTTTCAAGCAATTGAACGCCTACGTGCGCTGGACGCTGGGTTTAATTGAAAATGTTAATAGCACCCTCTCATTACGCCGACAGGCTTTTAAGGGTAACCAAATAATTTAAAAAGAGTTTTTACGTTTTATTAAAATTATTAATTAATAACGTAGTTCCATTAAATTTAATTACCATACAGCCACAGGACATATAAATATTTAATGGGACCATTTATTGGAAACTGCGAGTTTTGTAACGGTTCTTTTATTAAGATTTTGAATAACACTCATAACTTTTACGACTAATTAATTAATAAGATCTCAGACCTTCTGTAGCATGATTGATATAAAAACTGCAGAATAGCAACTTAATATAAAAAATTGTATTATCGATTCTAACTATATACTTGTATCGTCACGTAAGGCGGTTCTCAATAAGATTTAATGAAAAATTTTGAAACTGATCAGTATTTAAATGTCAATCCTTGATGCAAAAAACAACGTAGTTATTTAGGTACAGTATTTTATATTTTCTTGTGAAACAGCGATTATTTGTACGTTCTCAATTAACCGCTTCAGTAGTTTGTGCCAATTTTTTGTAGATATTATGAATAACGATTAATTTCATGGTCCTGAGTTTAACGTTATGATTTAAACGATTTAAGAAATTGCAAGATTTTACCGCATTCGCCTTTAACTGTAATTCGTATTGTAACTTCACATAAAACGAATCGCGTGTAATTTAAATTTAAAAGTAGTATCTTATACCTACTGGAATATACAGGGTGATTTATGGATCACGGGGCTGGAGTGAACAGGGAAGTCTGGACGGTCACGTTGCGCACCTTTTAGTATGGGGTCAACCAGAACAAAGCGTAAAAAAATCCTTACTATGAGTAACATTATCTTTTATCAGATTTTGTCTAATTAGCGTGACATAGCTAATATAGCTTTCTCATTTAACCTTTAAAGTTGTGACGTCACACGTTTTATTGGTATTTTATTTGTAGGTATCTTTTCTTTGTCAATTTTGTTGTAGATTTGTTTGCTTGTTTGACTTATTTATTTGTTTGTGTACGTACTGTGTACTTCACTTCCGATGTTTCTATATTTACTTACCTCGTCTGGAAACTAATTTTAGCAAGTTTTATATCTCTATAGTATACCTACGCAACCTGCTATTTTTTGTTTCCCGTCTATTCCAGAGTTGGGCAAAACGTAAATCTGGATTACAAAGTACGCATTCAAATGTCAGCCTCCGTAGCCTAGTTGGTAGTGACCCTGCCTACGAAGCTAGAGGTTCTGGGTTCGAATCCCGGCGAGGGCATTATTTGTGTATTTATTTCGAGACAAAATTTCGTGTTTACTGTTTTGTTTGTACTGTGTCTCGAATAAACGTCTTTTCTTTCTTTCTTTCTTATTTATCACAAATATTTGTTCCTTGGTCATGGCTGTCTATGTATTTAAGTATCTATATGTATCTATCTATTATGTATATCGTCGCCTGGTACCCACATCACAAGCCTTAATTCAGCTTACCGTGGGTTGATTCGTGTAAGATGTCCCAAGATATTTATTTATTTTTAATGTAATCGAATTACTTTTGCCGAACTCTGGCATTAATGTACTATCGCGTTCAGCGTCGGATGAGCATGCTTAGGCCTATTTTGGAATACACCCGAGAAGCCGTCACTTTTTTACATTATCTACCAATGGAAAGGGTCTGTGACTTTTTGACCAGTAAAATACACTAAGGAATTTAAACCTAAACATTCTTACAATAGGGTACAAATTATACCAGATAAGAAAGCAAAGGGGGGTGGCGATTTTTTATTCTACAATCAGTTAGCGTATAACAACATCAACATTTGCGTATTAAGGATAGGGCTCAAATTAGGATGAATGACCATTATAAATTGTGGCAAAGACTAGTTACTAAAAAAACAGAATTGTGATGACCGAAATTTTGTCCACAGTGCGAAAGGCGAACGCCGCAGCAGGCGAGCGGCAGTCCCGGGCTGGGCGTGCAGATGCTCGCGATGGAGGTCACGAAGGAGGCGCGCGCGTCGCCGCTGCCTGCGCCGGCGCAGCCCACCAACGGACAGACGCAGCCTCAGCCACAGGTATGCGAGGAATAGTTTATTTAATCCGCTGTGCGGTAGGCAAACGGCAGTCCCGTGCAGATGCTCGCCATGGAGGTCACCAAGTAGGCACAACTCGCCAACGGACAGAGGCCGCCTCAGCCGCGGGTATATTCGAGGAAAAATACTATAAGAATCCAAGATTTCAGCCAGCAAATACCTTTCCGTGCAGCGTTTAGAAAGTTTATCTCTGTATTTATCTAAATTAATTTCGATTTAATTGGAGAGGCAATGTATTGTTCAAAATATTTTATTTACAGATAGTGCTTTTTTACGCACTAGTACCTAAGCTAAGTGGTTCATTTTTTGTCAGATCGAGACTTTGGAATGCCATCTGTTGGTACTGATGGACGCTTACATTTGATAAAATTAACACCAAAACCGAGTTTTTATTGAAATGTTGAGCTTCATCATTGCAGCTTAAGAACCTGACAACAATTAAGCTTTTTTAATTTCACGCCAATTTGATGTCCCTAAAAGTGAAAAAAAAACTCTGTTGCAGTTATTGCCGTAATTTTCTGACAAGTATGCAATTTGAAAGTGATGGATAGCGTGACCATCAAACGGTTATATTAAAAAGAAGTCTTCGCGAAGACATCGTATTAAAGCAGTTGTATTACAGGTCTGTGCCGGCTGCAGTAAGGTGATCACCGAGCGCTACCTCTTGAAGGCACTCGACCAGCTCTGGCACGAAGACTGCCTCAAGTGCGGCTGCTGCGATTGCCGCCTCGGCGAAGTCGGACACACCCTGTACACTCGAGCCAACCTTATACTGTGCAAGAGGGATTATCTGAGGTAAGGCTCTAAGGCTACAGTACTGTCATTGTCAAGACCAGCTGTAGTTAGACAAGGCTCGGAACCGATTCGAAAAATACCGGTTAATTTCGGTTTTACTCTACTAGTAAGGTGATCACCGATCGCTACCTCTTGAAGGTCCTCGACCAGCTGTGGCACGAAGACTGCCTGAAGTGCGGCTGCTGCGACTGCCGCCTCGGCGAAGTCGGACACACCCTGTACACTCGAGCCAACCTTATACTGTGCAAGAGGGATTATCTGAGGTAAGGCTCTGCTGCAGTACTGTCATTTTCGAGACCAGCAGTAATTAGACAAGGTCTGAAACCGGAACCGATTTGAAAAATACCGGTTAATATCTCTGCAACTGAATTGAACACTCTGAACTCTGAACTGTCATAAAGAGCGTTTTAAGAACTTTATTCTAACCTAAATGAACCGGTTTATTTGACAAGTGAGAGCAAGTGACACCGATAGTCGTCGAGTGGCAAGTTGACAATTTGATCTTCGCTGGAAAAATCGGGTCTTAAAACGGTTAATGACAGGAACATTAAGATACCGTTTTTTTTATCGGTTAAAATTTAACGGTATTAAGAACGAAACTGAAATCCGATTCGTCCGATCCGTCAAACCGATTTGCAAATTTAACCGGTATCCGAGCTCTGGTTAGAACTCATCTCAGAGCTCTAACTACAGCTAAAATACAGAGATCACATGTATCAATGCTCTGTGACTATTGCTTCGATGAAGTCGATTACACGCTCCACACTCGCGCCGAACGGGAAACCTGCAAGGAGAATCATTTGAGGCTACTGCATTCACTGTCAAGGGCAACTGTGTTACCATACCTAAAATATCACTGTTATGACTGCTTCCTCGGAAGAGTTGGCCACATATTCTAGTTGTACATACACTTGTATCAACCTTATACTGTACAAAAAATATTACGTAGTTCTTTAATTTATGGTAAGGTTAAAGCGCTCTCCAAAATTAAAAATATTTCAATCATACGAATAAAGAAGCATTTTTAATTTTCACCCAATCGGCTATTAAGCCGCCTTTAATATTGCCAAGTTATTGGATGTAGTAAATATTTCGTTCATGTGAAATCGGAAATTAAATATTGCAAGCATGTAAATATTGCAGTTTCCTTTCCAGTGATATCTAGAGTGCGCTATTCCAACGGATTCAAATAAGATCAGTGCTTAATACATATTTGTATCCTCAGGCTTTTCGGCAACACTGGCTACTGCGCAGCGTGCAACAAAGTGATCCCTGCATTTGAAATGGTGATGAGAGCGCGGAGCAACGTTTACCATCTCGAGTGCTTCGCGTGTCAGCAGTGCAATCATAGGTGAGTTCAGCAACTATAATAATATAGGTTTTGTTAGCCGTGTGGTGATCAGTATGAATACATTTGTCACCACCCCAACTCTTCCCGTGGGTATTGTAAGAGTCCACTAAGAGATTGAAGTGTCACTGGTCATTCGTTGATAGAAGATTGATGATGGGCTGCAGCGTCATCATGTTACCCTTTATAGGGCACCGGTCTCAAAAACGACCACCCTATAGCACTATCTTTTTGTATTTTTTTCTTGTACGGAATTTTTCGTACTATATAATGGTGTTGAGGCTTAAACACACGATTTTTTCGAGTCTTGCCCGTTAAAGAGTTAAAAAAACCCATTACATTTAAGATAAACTTCAATTAGTTACATTCAATTATTCAAATGTTAATATCTCACTTCTGTTAACAAGCGAACCAAACAAATCTATAGAATATTTTTGCGGTATTTTATAAAAGAAAAAGCTAACCTATTCACGCTTCTACACCATTCGCTGTTCATTTCATTCTCATGTCAAACGTGGTAGCCGTGAAAATTGAGCGGGGACTCCTATATTGAATACAGGTCCGGTTTGGGACTTTTCTTCTCCGAGCGGGACAAAGCGTTCCGAACAAAGCCAAGTAAAAAGGGGACGACAACACAGTGCGGCGAGAAGTTATATGGTTTATTCATCTCACGGAGGGCAAACAAAGAGCGCGATTAAATTTTCCGCTACATAATAAACCTACATGCTGGGAAGAAAATATTTGAAGTGCTTTTGGGTCGTTTTGCTCCACGACATTGGGTTGCGATTTAGTTCCTGATTGAATACGTGTGTTGTATGAAGTTACAGCTCTGAGTAATACTTTCCAGTCGGCGTCAGATGCAGTATTGGCTAATGATAGAAACCAAATTGAATAGGTATCGTTTATTATTAATTGATAAAACTGAAAGTTTGATTTTTGAGCGCTTGATGTAGGTATTAAGAAATGGATGTTTTTTCAAACAAAGGAGTGAATGTAGTTTCTAAAGTGTCAGAAGCGTGTTTTGATGTCTTTTGAGTTTGCATAACTGCGGTAACTGCTTCAAACAGATAAAAGGAAAGATTATTTACCGCCATTGCGATAAAATTAAGTACCAACAGAAGTTCATCAATTTCGACTTTCGTACGAAACATATTTCGAATCGCAGAAATCGATTCAGCTTAAGTTTCAGGAATCGACACAATTTACGACTTAAGCTCTTTTTAAGTACAGGCGTTAATTAATTGACATGCCACGGACGAGCCGTGATTAATTTTCAGTGTAGCCAAGTATCCGTAATGGAGGCAAGCAGCGCGTGAACCGGGATTCCAATGTCCTTACCATAAGCTGCGGCCCTACCGCGAAAAATTTACGAATTACGATTTTCGCGGTAGTAGGTCTGTAGCCGTACCATGAGTTGACAAGTTACGCTTAACGCGGACTTACTTTCTGATCGTCCTGCTCGTACTCGTGTATGAGAGTGAGCAGGAAGAATAGAAAATAAGTTCGCATTAAGGTCTAAATCCACTAGACCGTACCATACAATAACCGTAGCATGAACGTATCAGACAAAAAATATTCTTTGTATTGAAAAGTATGAGACTATGCCCACTAGGACGTCCAGGCGCCGGTCAACACCGTCTCATACTTTTCAATACAAAGAATATTTTTTTGTCTGATACGTTCATGGTATGGTACTGTCTAGTGGGTCTAGACCTTTACTTTTTTCTACTGGTAGTACCGGTGGCGTGAAGAACAGAACTGTGAACGTTTACGTAATTTACTGTTCATCTTATTCGTATACTCGTATACTTGTTTGTCGCAAGCGAGAGGGATAAAATGTAAATTACGCAGCCGATATAAAGCTATTATTTATTTAATTATTCATCTCGCTTAGCTTATGGTAGGCACGCCGTGTACGTTACGTTTACTCAGTCGAGTTTATTTAGTCGCAGTCGTTTAGTTAGCATTTACTCGATACGTAAAATAGTCCATCACGTTCGCTGCAATAAATCAGTGTGAGCGTGATAAACCGAAGAGTCCACGGAAAGAACATGTCTAGTCAATTCAAATTACTGAAGAAAAAATCACCTTACTTTTAACAGAATAAGGAGTGAATTTGCCCTGTTTTTTTTAAGCACTGGACAGGACATGTTTTTTCTGTGGACCCGGTAACTGTTTTGCGTATCACTTTATTTGCCAACTCATGGTACGGCTAGCTATAGGAGAGCCTCATATTATCATACAGCTCTCGCAAACGATGTCTCCCGGATTGTGATTGATGTCTACAGTAGACTTATGATGGCTCGCTTTTACAAGGCATTTCGTTAATTTCGGGAAAATATGTAAGTAGCCTAGATTGAAAAATAAATTACAGTGTTCTTAAATAAAATTATGGAATGAGCTTTACAACTAACTCAGGGAAACAATTGAAACATTAAAATGACTAATAAAAATTGATGGATCGCCGAAATGCTTCAGGATGCTATTTGTGTCCTATGATACATTTCCATTTCCAACCGTATTGCTTGACATCAAATCCTTTTAGTTACTCCTATCTGAGTCCCATTTAGATCCCACATATGGTAGCTTACTTCCAAACGGAAAACATATTCCGGTTTGAAACCAGCTTAAATCGGAATATGAAACAAATGAGAACAAGAAAGGAATTCCGAAGTCCATTTTCGTAGCCCAATTTGGTACCTGACTTCCAAATAAAGGGGAGTCCTTTCGAAACTGGGATGAAACGGGATGAGTACTGTTTTTTCTCCTGGGTATTCGGTAGTGGCTGAGTTTTTTTGCCCTGAAAATACTGAATAATTTCACCGCAGCGTCTCAAAATTAGGCCACATTTTTATTTGGTAGCTTGGCTTCGGTATTCAGACATGGCATGGGCCACCATGGATT
This sequence comes from Thaumatotibia leucotreta, assembly GCA_025490895.1. Classification (NCBI taxonomy): domain Eukaryota; kingdom Metazoa; phylum Arthropoda; class Insecta; order Lepidoptera; family Tortricidae; genus Thaumatotibia; species Thaumatotibia leucotreta. Next base: position 16,355 of record JALPQI010020023.1, read on the forward strand.
CTGGCTGCAAAATTATTTCCCTTTTGGCAGCTAGGTAGAAGACGGGAAAAACTTATTTGCCATTTTGACGCTGCTAAATCTGGCTATGGGTCTAAACCGTAAATTTTTACCGTCAAATACTTCAAGGTCAACGTCTACAAAATGTGTATTACAGGTTAATTTATGTTATACCCAGTCCCGGGTCGGTGCAGGCGCCGAAAGAGCAATCTTGTCGGACTGCGTCCGCTTAAATAATAGAGAGGTCGCGAGATTGGAGCGCCTCTGAATGGTTTATATGTCACTGTGGGTCCCCGCGCGCGGACAATCTTGCCAAGTGTTTCGACAAATTATATACGAGTATTTATTCTAGTTTCGTTATAGTTTGTGTTGCTTGACTAAATATGCAATTTTCTTGGAGTTTTCCTGGCATAAGGTTCATAATGATGTCAATGTTAAAAGTCCATATTTTAATTCAAAATGAAACTACGAGCTTCGCCGTAGTACACTTTTCCTCTGGGGGTCCATCCAACGTTTAAGTTTATGACACCTAAGTTTCGCACTACAATTTGTTGGATGAACATTATATACCTACTTAGAGTACTTAGAGCCTGCTCGGGAAAAATATTGTGGCAAAACAGCAGGCCTAGGCCAAGATGCCCTAGAAGATGCAAGATGCAATCGTAAACGATAATACACGTGACCATAATAATGTATGGAAATGATCATGTGATTTTTCATGTCATTGTCATACATTTATTATATTATTTATCGCTAATCGTATACGATTGAAGAATGGGATCTTTGCCAGGCCTGCAGAAAACAAATAATATTATGATTTTTATATGGCAACCAAATACATAAATATAAATCAAGGGACGCAATATCGATGAAATTTTGACATTCATAAACATATTTCTGGCGTGTTCTCAAGTCTTACAATTAATCTTTTTCCAAACAACTCTACAAGTATACGAGTATGTACTTATGCCAACTAATTAACTGTAGCATTCAATTAAGTCGGCATTTGAATGTTTATTGTTTACATATATTTACGAAATTTGAAGCGCCTATTAAATATCACGTACAAATCAATTTCCACGGCAGAAATCTGAATCCAATTTGCGGGCTGTCCGATCGCAGCGGACGGCAGATATCACGGGCGAATATCGCTAAACGGCTAAATAATTTAGTAGCAATCTGGCGGAGCCCGCGGCGGAAGCCGCGTGTGAGCCCAGTTCGCACTGCACGCCGGCTGCAGGGCGCAGTGTTGCCAGGTGACAGAGTAAGATATCTGGAATGGTGAAACTGTGACACAACGTGTTGGTGGCAGAAATTGGGTGTTATTTCTGTTATATAACGTCATAAGAGTGGCAGCCCAACATCTTGAGACGGAGAGCCGGAAGACCCCGTCGGCGATGGCGAGATGAGTTTGACTTGATTCTGAAGGGATAATCAGACACTGCACAAAACCGTGAAAAATGGAAAAAAATGGGGGGTGACCTCTGCTCAGCAGTGAGACAATACAGGTTCCTAATAATAAATTACAGACCCATAACCTGTTTGCAAACCTTGTATAAAATTTTAACTGCCTGTATTTCTGAATTAATTTATAAACACGTGGACAGCAACAACATTTTAGCCGAACAACAGAAAGGGTGCCGGAAATTCAGTCAGGGGTGTAAGGAACAATTAACCATAGACGCAATAATTATGAAACATGCTAATAAATCTAAGTCTGACTTATACTCAATGTATATTGACTATAAGAAAGCTTACGATTCCGTTCCCCACTCCTGGCTGATACAAATCCTTGAAATATACAAAATACACCCTAAAATAATCAACCTTTTAAGAACTACCATGGATAACTGGATAACTCGCCTTAAGCTTACCACTCCTACTTCAGTAGTAGAAACGGAATTAATCAAAATACAGAGAGGCATATTCCAAGGTGATTCCCTTAGCCCATTATGGTTCTGCTTAGCTTTAAATCCACTTTCGAATATGCTAAATTCAACAACAGCCGGATATCACTTGCTTTATACAGACATAGAAAGACAGACTGAGAACATAAATCATTTACTCTACATGGACGACATAAAACTTTACGCTGACAATGAAACAGACCTTTACGAACTGACTGACTTGACCGAAAAATTTAGTAATGATATTAAAATGGAATTTGGAATAAATAAATGTAAAATAAACTCTGTTAAAGATGGACATATATTCCAACACACTTACATATTAGAATCTGGCGAAACTATTGAATCCCTTGATGAACAACAGACTTATAAATATTTAGGATACAATCAATCCCGCTTGATACAATATAAAGACATAAAACAAAAACTAAAACAACAGTTCCGACACAGACTTAACACAATCCTGAAATCTCAACTTTATGCCCGTAATACTGTTAAAGCAATAAATACATTTGCCATTCCCGTACTCACTTACTCTTTCGGTGTAATAAACTGGACTAAATCAGATCTCAAAGCATTACAACGCACAATTAATACAACAATGACTAAATTCCGTAAACACCACCCAAGATCATGTACACAGAGACTTACACTACCCAGAAAACAAGGAGGACGAGGCCTTATCGACATAACAAACCTACATAAGACATAACAGACAAATAAAAACCCTAAGACAGTATTTTATTAACAAATCTGAAACCTCTACACTACACAAAGCGACATCCTATAACGACCGCAAACTCACGCCGCTTAATTTACAAAATACAGCACCACAAAAAAATGAAGTCCTGACAGATGAAAAATCTAAAACCGCCCGAGTGGGCTAGAAAGTCTTTCCATGGCAGACATTATCACGACTTATGCCAACCCAATGTCGACAAGGAGGCGTCGAACG
>JALPQI010020024.1:0-13396 GCA_025490895.1 Thaumatotibia leucotreta
TTTCCTAGACCTGTTTAGAATCTGTAGAAACACCTTATCGTGTAGAGTCGTTTGACTCACTTCCGATGGGTAAGTAACGAGTAAACAAAGTACCGTAAAACCACCCAACTATAGTCCAGTACCTAATGCAACTATGGTCCACAATTTCAAAATCTCAATTTCTTTTTGGCTTTGTTCTAATTTTTATTATTATTAGTGAGGAGTTTCTGCCTTTGAATAGAACGATTACTATAAGAATTACACCTAACGGAAGATATTCAATTAATTTTTGGACAATTGTTGGGAGCATTTGGACTATAGTTAGCGCGTAACTAGCACATGCAGATAAAGATTAGATTCCATAGAAGCATGTTTGAAATAAGAATCCTATTGACATGTGTAAATTAATTTTCGGCTTATCAATACCGTATTAAATTTCTTATTTAAATGGAACACGCATGAACTAAGGTGCATTCATCCTTACTTGTCTTATCAAGTAAACAAACACTTTTTGAAAACATTATCACAATTTTCTCTGCAATTACACATTAATCATCACGTCAAATGTTGTTGCATACTTAATTAAACTCGCAAAGTATTATAATCACTCAAAAAAGCACTGAAAAATATCATTTCTGTAAAGATATTCGTCAATAAATGCTGTTACGGTCGGATAACTTTAAAAACATCTGACATTGATGTGACATTGCGATGTCTAGATTGTCTATGTACCATAATGTTGGCATGTCAATATATCGATATTAATACTTAAAGTACAACTCGAGGAAAATGCAATTAAAATAAATTGCAGTAATTTACCAAAATTTATTAGGGTTTCGTAGCAAATATGGCAACAACGGAACCCATACTTATAGTTTCGCTATGTCCGTCTTTCCGCAGCATACTTAGCTCAGTGGCCGTTAATACTATAAATCTGAAATTTGGTACAGGAATACATATTGATCATGCCAACAAAGTGATACAATAAAAAGTAAAAAAAAAATTTTTTTCGGGTACCTCCCCCCCAATTGGTGATGTCGGGTGATTTTTTTATTTGCTGTAATCGTATAGTGTGGGGTATCATTGAATAGGTCTCTTAAAAAGAAAAAGGGGCTTTTAAGAAAGTTTTTTTCTAAAGTCAATATTTTCGGAGATAATCGCTCCAGATGAAAAAAAAATTGTCCCCCCCTCTAACTTTTGATCCAAAGGTCCAAAAAAATCATGAATAGCGGGCTGGCATAAAACTATTTCGAACATAATCGGCCCAGCCGTTTTTGAATAACTACGAAACCCTACACTGAGCATAGCCCGACATGCTCTTGGCCGGTTTTTGTAATTGATTTCAATATTTATTTTATTCAAAGACTGGCAGTGCTTAGTTGTCTATTGAATATTGAATAAAATCTTCACGTCAAACGTCATTCGTTTCGCTACTTCGCTTCACGTTGTTCGTTACGGGTGCACTTCATGTGATTTTTCTCATGACTAGTGGCGCCTTCGTTGGAGCAACAGAGAAAAATCCTCGAAATTTAACCATAGTTTTTGATATAATCTTATACGAATTAATTCTCTTCCTGACAGACGATGTAAAATCGATAATCCTCTATTTACGTACCTAAGCAGTGAAATTATCGCTGACATTTCATTATATCGACATTTCTAATCACTAGTGATTGTCTTTTGATCATCGTTGACGTTTTGTTTGTTTTACTTGGTCTGTGGTTTGTTTACATGATAAGACAAGTAAGAATGAATACACTGTAGTTTCACGTATAGGTACGGAGAGACAAGATAAATTCATTATACCTACCTGTGCGAGTCTGCCTGCGACCAGGCAAGGGGGTAATGACATGTCCGAAACGTCAGGGCAATATTTAATGAAAATTTACGCGATTAAGTCCCGTTTGTCGTTAAAATATGAGTGATACCTAATTGTTAAAGTTTAAGTCAATATACTTAAGTGACTGTTATGGCGCTTTTTATTTATATATTATGAATGGAGTTTTGAGCAAAGATGGACCCCAGGTAACTAGGTATAATAATAATTGAATGAATTATTCGAGGGGGAGAGGGTGAGAGCAACAAAGCTTAGGCATGACTCAGGTGAGAATGAATGAGCAGTAGACATTTAAGTGTAATGACTAATAACACAGTATTGCCTGATCTAATTCTTGTACAGCTGGGTACTCTTCATTTAGATTTGTGAGTTGTCACAACCATGTACAGAAAGTTAATATTAGACTAAACTAAACTTTCTATATGAACAGAAAGCTTGATGCAGGGACTACTTTACAAATAAGACTCAAGTTGTTGGACTTCCTAGAAACCCTTAACTTTTTAACATGGTTGTGACACACCTGTTAAACTAAATAAGAAATACCCAGCTATGCGAAAAAGAGTCTCAGAAAGCTCCCTACCTAGCTTTAAGAATTTTTTATTGAATGGAATATAGCAAATAACTCTTTCGAAAAATTTACAGCTAGATATGACTTGCCATAAATACTTTTGATGATGATGACACACTCCTAATGATGAAGAAAGTCTGAAAAAAATACAACACAGAGAGATGTTATGTACTCACCGTAACAATCATGCAGTGGTTTTCATTAAAAGCGCCACAGCATCCCAGGAAGGCAACAATGAAGATCACAACGCCGACAATGATCTGCACCACCGGAGCAGAGGACCAGAAGTGGCCATCTGTGAAGTCGATGTATGGAGACAGACGGATCTCTGCTTTGATGCCCACTATGAAGATGATCAAGCCAGTAATCTGAAACAGAGGGAGACGTTAATATATTTCAAAGGAATTGAAAATCTTTGTGTAGAAAAGTCATTGACATATACTTTATGTATATTTAAATATGAAAGAAAAAATAAAGAAATTTAACAATGCTGGAGGTGGGTTAAACTAAAATCACTGTAATATATTATGTGCTTACTTATCAAAAAAGCATTAAACTTAGGTATTTTTTTGTTGGTAGGTATATGACATCTAATATTTAATTTATATAGTATTGTAACTAAATCATGCAATATTGCGTTATTTGCCAAAAATAAGACCAATGGCTGGGCTAGATTAGGCAAGTTCTATGTAATTTTTATTAGGGCTGGTAATTATTTTCAATAAAAATATTGTTTAGCCAACATACTCCTGTTTTTAGTTGTATACCTACTAGACAAGTACTAGAACTCATTTCAATATACCTACAATCATATGCACTTCTTTCAAAACAATTCTGAAAACATATTAATAACATTGATAAACTTGAGTATGAACTTTAGATAATATGCAATTCTACCAATACAAAATGACCTTTAAAAGGTAAGAGAATGTTGTCATAAAAACTAAATATACGAGTTTGCTAATACAAAGTTTTGGAACCTGTACAAATAACCATGCATCAGTTAACCTTATGCAATCATTTGTGAGTCACATTGCAAGCCCAGGGGAATATTTTTTCTAATGCAAATGGTAGGTAGAAATCTCATAGAATTTGTTGGGCTATTCATTTTTAACATACTTTTAATGGCACAACGACATGGTTACATTTTTCACAGTAAAGGTCTTTAGAAAAAGCTTGAACGGAAAACGTTTAGAATTTCATTAGATAGATAGAAAAATACTTACAGCAAACAGAAGGTTGAACGCTATTAGCAGGTACTTCACACACGACATCCCCATTCCGAGAGCCATTTTAAAATCCAGATGTTTCCAACAAAATCACTACCTGTAATCAAAATAATAACGCTATTATACAGTAATTACGCGTCCAACGTAGAAGTGCGAAGTTGAAAACATCGATTTATTTTGTCGACTCGACAAAGGGGTAGTCTTGAGAACGATGTCGAAACTGATATGCAATTTCTGTTTAAAAGCGTCTATTTCAGTTTTAGAAGAACTGCGCGTAATTTAAAAATAATCTTACCGCCAAACAACGAAGACCCGGATAAATTAACGATAAAACAATGACAAAAGTGACGAAACGAGCCCGCGTTTAGTAGCCAACCACTACAAGCAAACAATGCGAATGAAAGTGTTGCTAGACTTGCTAGCGTAATTAGACGCTGACGTATCAGACCACAGATAAAATATAGGGAAGATTCCGTGTATTAAGACATACCTGAACAAACTATTGTCATCCTTTACCATCTCAGTATGTATTCCATAAGGAAAAAGAGACAAACAAGGTAGTTCTACTCGGTCGTGAATTATATCACCGACTCCATTTTCTTAATTTTTCTTGAACAATGCTACCAACCTGACTAGATAAAATGTCATTACTATTAGTGTTGTCCAGTCTTCATCGTATGCTTTTATCGGCAATAATAATATTTTTACCAAATTAGGTAGCGATGAACAGTGCGAATAAACCTTATTTCCTACCCAGAATCACGATCTTCTGCGATCCTTAATATGTCATGATTTCTAAATCTACACTTTAGGATAAAAATAAAATCACAAAATTAATGAAATATTTTCTTTAATTAAAATGTCAAATGTCATAAGAAGTGTTCTGTCTAAAACGTATGCCACTAGTTGGCGCCACTTAGCGGTAAGGTCCCGCTAAGAAACACAATTACCTAGCCTCAAAGAACAACTAACTAGAAGAAGGTCATTTTATTTTTTTACATAATTTTATTAACTTGTACAAATCATTTAAACACGAAACTATAGGCGCTCTGAGAATTTAGACAAGTTTCTGGACCTGACGCCTCAGTGCTGCCGCCCTGATGAACGGCATTTCAGAAAACCCTCATTATAACATGTTTTACGGAACTTATCATCCCTTAAAGCATAACTAACAATTTTCGTATGATGGCTTCTTTATAATTAATCAGTCTACACAAGTATCACATGAGTGTCATTATTAAACTAAACTTTGACACATGGCGAACACAGATGGCGCTGCTGTCATGTAAACAAAGGCACCGTATTTATTAATGTTTTAAAATTGCTTGCATAGACGATATCAATAAAAAACCTACTTTACTTGAAGATAACTGTGACTAGCATCTGTGGACGTGTTATCTCCGGGCATCAAGACTCCAAAGTGTTATAAACATAGTGATAATTTATGAACCGTCTGCGTGTGATTAATTGACAATTTTAACGGATTTGTGTTACAGAAGAAGAAAAAAATCCATTGAAAACCACGAGACTATCAAAATAACAACAAAACATTGTGAAGTGATTGTGAATAAATAAAAAAGACAAAAGTAAACAGTGACCGTTTTAAAATTTGAACTTTGAACCTTCTGTCTGTCATTGTTCGATCTCGCATTATCATCTTAGTCTGTGACAGCATTGATTATAGTGACATCTATTAATGACTTACCAAACTAATAAGGAAACGGAACGTAACAGATTCATACTGATGGTTAATTTCGCTAGGAGTTGTCATGTTACTTTGGAACATTTGTGTTACTAGGTGGCTGTGAAACCATCGCACCGGGTTCGATCCCAGCTCAAGTCGTATTATTTTGCATTTTTTTATTTATTTTTTAAATCTTTTTACATTACATTTAAAATACTACAAGGACTTCAAAAATGGCACCAAAACCCAGCTGTAAGAAATGTGACAAAACCATACTAGACAAACATTACCTAAAATGTTTCAATTGTAAACATACTTATGACCTTATTTGTACTAACACTGAAAAACGATACAATTTAATGAACAAAACTGAGAAGACGAACTGGACATGTATGAAATGCAAACGGGTAAGGCCTCAGCTGAAAAAAACCGTCGCTAACAAACAAAAAAGTATTTCCGTTGCCTCAACTTCTACGCCAAATATTAATGACAAAATCACGGAAGAGATTACGAATACAGCAATTGTAACAATGTCGCAAAGCAGTACTGAAAATGACAAGAACAATCTGGAATGTAATAACGAAGAAATTGAAGTAGAAGTTTCCGCACTACCAGAAAATTCAGGAGATTCATCTAAATTTTGTACTGAAAATGTTACGACGAAGCGGAAATATAACGTGCCTGTTCAAAACTCCTTTGACTCCTTGTCCAATGACGAAAGTTTAGATGACACATGTTCATATGATAATGATAGTAGGTACTCTCTCTCTCATTCTCATGGAGAGTCCAACTTATCAAGAAATGTCAGCTTACCAAACCTTCACTCGCAAGTCCAAAGTTATATTGTGGAAGACCTAAAAAAACAAGTGGAGACCCTTAAGGAACAACTATTAGGAGCAGACGCCGAAGTCCAGAAATTATTAAGTGAAAAATACAGGCTACAAACTGAGTTAACTGAGGCCAATAAAAAATGCGACTTGTATCGAAACATATTAAAGGGGACAAATTCTGCATCACCCGCTAGAACGCCTAAATTAAAAGAAAGAAAACAACCACCAAAACCGTTTTATGCGAAGAGCCACTTAGAAGTCTCAGAAGATACCAAGTCGTATTTACAGGAACATAAGCCTCCACTAGACGACGAACTCAGCCACTTATCTGAAGAACATCATGAGTCTCACGACTCTGAGAAAACTGAACAGTTCCCATCGCAAAATCCATCGTTACAAAATAAATTATTAATTATAAGCAGTAATAATAAGAATAGTATCTCAAAAATAATAATCAATAATGACTATTTTCAAAATGCAACTTTTTGCCATCATATAATCCCTGGAGTTGGCATACATTATTTGTTCAATGACTTACAACATAAACTAAAAGGCATGACTGTAAATGATTATTGCATAATTCTTATAGGAGACGAAGACTTCAATTATTCCACTAACCTCAATCATTTGGTGGAATATATAAGAACTTCCGTGAAAAACATTCTGTTCACAAATATAATCGTAGCGTGTCCAACATATGTATGTGGTAGATCATTGTTTAACGCTAGAGTAGAAAAATTCAATTATCTGTTGTTAAATGATTTAAATAATCATAATAAATGTTTTTTTGTATATGACTCAAACTCTAATGTAACATTTGACATGTTTTCATTTGGGTCTGGCAGGTTAAATAATTTAGGCATGAAGAATATAATTGAAAATTTGCACAATAATATTTATCAATATTTAATGAACAGTAATAAACAAGTTAATATAAATAAAAGTCTTACTAATGATATAAATAATGTAGCAACAGAGGATTTTTTTCGTTCATAAATTAGTACAAGCTACATATTACAAAAAACCACAGCTACAACAAAAAAGCTCTAATTGTATCTCATCAGAGAATGCCGAAAGAAATGATATAATGGTTCTTCATCAAAATATACAAGGTTTATTATGCAAATTAAATGAAATAGAAATATGTTTAGAGGAGATGTTAGATACAGGAAAATTAATTGACGTACTATGCTTTTCAGAAACGTTCGTAAAATGTGGAAGTGAGAATAACATATGCTTACATGGCTACTCTTTGGCCTCAACATTCTCAAGAAAAGATAAAAAACGAGGTGGATCATGCATCTTACTTAGGAATCAAATCAAACATAAATCTATACAGTGGTGTAATAAACTATCTACCGAAAAAGTGTTCGAATGTTGTGGAGTTGAGCTACCTGACCTAAAACTTGTTATTTTCTGCATATATAGAATTCCAGACAAGAAAAATCTGAATTTATTTTTCGATAAACTTGAGGCACTTCTGTTTCAAGCAACGAGAAATAGTAAAATAAAAGTAGTACTTACAGGTGACTTAAATATTAATACTGAAATATCCGATGACACGTCCAAACGCCTGAGAAACTTGTTACTAAATTATAATTGTAATTTACATATAACTGTTCCTACGCGTGGACGGTCATGTATCGACCACATAGCTAGTAATATAAAAAATGCCATAGGTTATGTGTATAAATTACACCTTTCCGATCATGAAACGTGCCAAGTGCTTGAATTCAAAACTTCCGAGCCATTAAAATTATGTAAAAACTTTTGGTATATTAAAAAAAGGGACTACAGCGTCGAAAATATAAATACTTTTTTAAAATCTATTGCTAGCTTAACATGGCTTGAAGTTATAAATGAACCTGACAGTGATTTAGCTTTTAACAATTTCCACGATTTATTTGTCCTTTTTTATAACCTCTGTTTCCCGGTACGAAGAATAAAAGTTAATTCAAAATATAAAAAACTAAATTGGATCACAAAGGGTATCAAGAAATCATGTATAAATAAAAGATATCTTAGATATTTATACTATAAACATAAAACACCCGAACTCAAACTAATGTACAGGAAATATAGCAAATTACTTAAGGCTTGCATTACTAGATCACAGCGAAATATTAACTATAAAACTATGCTTAATTCCAAAAACTCGAGTAAAACAACGTGGAATATGATTAAAAATAAAAGAGATTTCACAACGTTAGAATGTATTCAGTCAGTTTACGCAAATAACACGTTATTAAATAAACCCTGCGAAATATCAGAAGCATTTAATCAACATTTTCTAAATGTGACATCGAGCAAAGAAGTGAAAAAACCTAATACATGTAATATAATACCTGTAAGCTCTAGTATTTTCACTGCTCCTTGTACCACGGATGAAGTAATTAAATATATAAAATCGCTCAATAATACAAAAGCCGTAGGCTTTGATGAGGTATCAACTCGAATAATAAAATTAAGTGCAAATCTAATAGCTCCTATACTAACACATATGATAAATGAGTCTTTTTTACACGGAAAATTTCCAACAAAATTGAAACAATCTATTGTAAAACCATTACATAAAAAAGATGACAGAAAAAATATGAATAACTATCGACCTATAACACTTATTTCGATTTTTTCCAAAATTTATGAGAAGGCAATGCACCATAGGCTTACTGACTTTTGCAATAAGCATAAAATTATATCAGAAGAGCAAAATGGTTTCCAAAAAGGAAAATCTACAAGTTTAGCTTGCTATTCATTAATAAGTAATATAGCGGAGGAAATAGATAGGGGTAAACACTTGACAAGTGTTTTTTTTGACATGAGCAAAGCATTTGATTTTGTGAATCATCATATTTTATTAACCAAATGTGAAAAATATGGACTAAGAGGAAATGTCTTAGAATGGATCAAAAGTTATCTTTCGCAACGATTACAATGTGTTGAGTTAAGTAGAATAGACGAATATAATGAATTAATTCAATATAGGTCACCGCAGAAAATGAATGAGGCAGGTGTTCCACAGGGAAGTGTATTAGGACCACTGTTATTTTTACTATATATAAATGACCTCCCAGGAATATGTAATCATAAAACAATTTTATTTGCAGATGACATTTCAATTGTAATTTCTAATGATATTAATGATAATGCTATTATGAATAATATTAATCTTACTATTGACACTATATGTAATTGGTTGGACGACAATGATTTGCTAGTAAATATTAATAAAACTAAATATATCCAGTTCTGCAATATACGAACACAAACTCCGAAGCTAAGTATTAAATGTAGAGACGAAATTATTGAAGAGGTTTATGTGACCAAATTCTTGGGTATTTTGGTTGACAATCATTGTAATTGGAGATATCATATAGACAACATTTGTACTAAATTAGAAAAATTTACGTATGCTTTAAGACAACTAAACCGGGTTGCTGGGGAAAAAGTTGCCTTAACAGCATACCATGGTTATGTCGCTTCTCAATTAAGGTATGGTCTAATAATATGGGGTAATGCAAGCGATATATGGAGAGTATTCTTAGTGCAAAAGAAATGTGTGAGAGCTGTTAGTGGAGTAGGATATCGAGAACCGTGCCGGCCATTGTTTAAAAATTTAAATCTTTTGACTCTTATAGGCTTATACATTTTTGAAGTGTCTATGTTTGTATATGGTAACCCTCATTTATATACAACTGTCAGTACAAACCCAAAACTCCGGCCCAGAGATCCTACAAAACTAGTTATGCCTAAATGTAAAAGTGCTTTACAGAGGAAAAATTGTCAGTCAATGTCCATAAAAATATTTAACAGTTTACCTTTCGAAATAAGGCAACAACCGTCGATAACCCAATTTAAGCGGCATCTATTTAGATGGTTGAAAGAAAAATGTTTTTATACAATCAATGAGTTTTTTAACCTTGTACCGATGAATAATGTAATGCCTTAATTATTTAACATTTGACATGTAGTATGTAGTCTATCTGAATTTTGTAATATGATGCTATTTATTTTGTTTTAATTTTTTTTAATGATATTGTGTTGTAAATAATATGTGTTATACTTGTATAGCATGTAGTTTAGGAATAAGATAAATTTTTGCATGCTATTTAGTAGCTAAGTGTGCGATATAATTTTAATATTATGCTGAAAGACCCTAAATGTTACCACACTTAATGCAAATAAATATATTTCATTTCATTTCATTTCATTTCAACTTACTTTACTTTCTGGTTGACATGACATTGGATGATTACCAAATATGGTGGGTACTACGTCAGAATGTAATCACTTATGGGTACGCCCTTGCCTGAAACAACAGCTTAAAAATGTGCGGAGCATATTTTTGAATACTTTTTAGGGCACCAGTCGTCTGCCTTTTTGATATTTTTGACCCATATTAGCCTTTGTTCAGTGTCCTGTGGAAACCTGTTGGAAATTAAAAACATCGATTCATTTTCTGAGTTGGCTATCAATAGATTTATCGATATCACGATCGATCGCTTAAGTACAACACTATGCAATACAAATATTTGAATCCCACTATTTATAATTACATTACGAATGCAAATACGAATGGTTAATTCACAAAGCTACACACATGTATCCGGCAACAAATATTGAATAAGATTTTCAGTTACTTTTACCTTAATAAGGTTCGAAATTTTAAAATTCAAGTCAAAACTAAATTACCGGTGAAACGTAATGTCTTTATTTTGTTCATTCAGGTAACCCTGGCGGTTTTTACACCATGGAACCACACAAGTCATCACTTTTATCACATTCCGTGCACTTATCGAACAGAAATATACATGAAAAGCTTTATTTTAATCACTTTTACTATTTGCGGTTTAGGTGCACTAGTATACCCAAACAAAGATCGTTGACAGGCATTGCTGGCGTCACCCACAGATATAATAGACTCGGTCTATTAAATTAATAAGTCTATGTATCAGACGAATAAAAGACGTCATTTTATTTATATGTTGCTTTTAATCCGATTTACATATATCTTTAATCAAAAATCTATGTAGACTGAATTTGTAGGGAATCTTTTTGCTACTTTAAAAGCATCTGAAAATAAAAATACTAATTCTAAATTATTAAGAATCGGACACTAGTGCTGCCAGGAAATAAAATGTTAAGGCGGAATATTTGAAAAGTTTTCCATTCATCGCACTATATTTGTGGTATCGTGCTGTGCGCATGCGCAGCGTGCGTTTTTGTTTCGAGCGGTGTGTTTTCGATTTACGTAATATTATCTCAGTCATTTTATTTCGGGTTATGGGTCAAGTTATAATTACCTAACTTAATGCTCTCTTACAAAATATTGTAAAAGAAACTGAAATTGGTACGTTGGCTTTTACATATAGCTGCTAATTTTTTTGTTAAAATGAAATATTAAATAATAATGGTATTTACAATGGAAAAGATCGTACACCGAATAAAGAGTAAACATTTCCAAAACAACGTTAAACTATGTATTATTTTGGGAGATAAATCTACGATACGGATAACGTCAAGATAACTCAGACATTGACTGTTCGTGTTCAGATAGTTCAGTGAGAAACCTATCTCGCGCTCAGTTTACTTATCTCATCCGAGAAATCGACAGATTTAAAAAAAGTGGCCAAAATGAAATTACCGTCAATTAAATTACCCAATATTTTCAAATCGGTGAGGTATAATCTTGCTGCTGTTAACGGTGTGTTTGTGGTAAGTTACAAAGTAGCAATGTTAAGAAATTAAAATAGGTTTATTATAAATAATTATCTACATCAGTCTTCTGATTCGTACCTATATTCATCTATTGATTTCTCGAAGTATCTACTTGGCTATATGTCAGTTAATTGCTAATTGCATATCAATAGGTACTTAAGTAGTCAGTTACATCCATTGATTATATGTTGACGAGTTTTATCATTTGCCTTGATCGTAGGTATCTTTCTTTCTTTGTATGACACAGGACAAATATTCATAAAGTGTATCTCGTGAAACAACGAACAACTTGCTTGATCTGACCCTACTCTAGCTAGAATAATAACCCAATGAATGAAGGAAGGAGAAAAGTTCCTTGAGTACGCTCCTTCAGTAGTCGTACCACGCGTATTATCGCTTCTTTCTATCCGGCTCGCTCGCGCTAATACGTGAGTATGAGCGGGATGGATAGATATAGATAGTAAAAGCGCGTTAATAACTTAGCGGCAGCTCATGGTATGGCTACAGAGATGTTTTCACTTGTCATAAGATTATCATATGATGATGTACTTCAACAGTTAACCGGTGCTCTCCTTCTAATCGTCGGCGTAGTGGTGCTTGTCGAGAACATCCAATACGAAGACTTCCTCACAAATCGATTCTACACTCTCCCAGGCTTCGCGGTAGCCACTGGCGTTTTGATACTGCTCATATCTGTGCTGGGATTCTATGCTGCGCTGTCGGAAAAGTTCTACTTTGTTGCTGCGGTGAGTGCCTTACGTAAAAGCGTTAACATGGTTCTTATGACTTTGCTATTTACTTTTGTCAGGCGTTGTAGGATGAAAGCTGAACTTGCATGTTTTATTATCTTTGAGACAAGCAAATTACTTATCAATAACATTATTCTCCTGGGTATATAGTTTATTATCTGGTAGTCCTTGACTTATTTCAAGAGTTTATGACTCATAGTCATGCCATTATCGTTTCATGAGGCTTGTTGGCTTACTTTAAGGCCGGGCCACAAAAATGCGTGTGCAGCAGTGTAGCTTATGTAAAAGTTATAGTAGGGTGCACACCCTTTTGCTGGACACGCGCGCGCAAGCGGTGTGCCATCTAATATGACATTCACATACGCATATAATTTATGGTGTGGCTTGGCCCCTAAAGCTTTTTTTTCTGCTACAGTTCCTGGCTGGAATGTCTGTTATCCTAATATTCGAGATCGCGATCACAATAGCCGCGTACAAGCTGGAGAATGACGTCACCAGCGAGATTAGAGCCCCCATGGTCAGCAGTTTGCAGCTGTATGACTCCAGGCTGGATATTGCCAAGTTGTGGGACGAGTTGCACATGGAAGTGAGTATTTTGAAAGCTCTTCAGGCTTAGCACATGATTGGCGCGACAGTATGTCGCCGCGAGATAGATCTTCCGTCCTTCACTAGCTATATTAACAAAAGAGGGACGGATAGACTATCTCGCGGCGAAATACTGTCGCGCCAATCATGTGCTAAGCATACTTGACGGCTTTGGATATAAAGTTATAAATCAAAGTGTAATAGGACAATGTTATAG
>JALPQI010020025.1:0-29586 GCA_025490895.1 Thaumatotibia leucotreta
TCCCTGGTCATCAGACACAAAGAAACTCGTGAATGAAATTTCAAAAAAAACTGATCGGTGTGTCTGGTGACCTACGGGCAGGGTCGTACTTCGCCCAGTGGCTCAGTTTAGCCATACAAAGAGGCAATGCGGCGAGCGTTCTGGGAACTATGCCCCGGGCCACTTTAGGGTTTTTTGATGTGTGACAATGTTTTTTTTTTTTATTTTGATACCTTATATGTACAATTGTAAAGAAATAAAAAATAGCCTCTTACTAAATAATAATCAAAACGTAATGTAGAATTCTGACTTCTGCAATTTGTGGGTTTAAATGGGCCTATTTCACCACGGGTCACCGTATATGGGTCAGCGCTACAATTGTAAAATACCACTTTTACAGACGTTACCGGCGTAGGCTACGGCATACTATCGAAATGGTCATGTGCTTGTTTGGCACCGAATTGAAAGTTTCTATTGTTGCTTGTTAATTGGGGCCTTATCACACTTGCGATTTACAAGCGAGGCGAAAGCGAAGCGAGCGCGCAGCGTGATCGTTGCGAGCCCGTAACCAATTCGCCGCGAGTGCGTTGCGATTTGGCCGCGATCGCGTAACGAATACGCTGCGCAGCCGTCGGTAAATCGCTCAGAGTGATCTGAGTCTTGGACAGTCACTAATAAGATTTATTATTACATAATGGATACCGACTCTTGACGCGGCAAACTCGGTGCGCAGTCGCGGCGTATTCGTCACGCGGTCGCGGCGTAATCGCGACACCATCGCGGCAAATTGGTTGCGGGCACGCGACGAACACGCTGCGCGCTCGCTTCGCTTGTAAATCGCAAGTGTGATAAGGCCCTTAAAACGCGTTGTTTCGTCAAAACAAAAACGCTTCATAATAAATTTGCCGTATCTGTTGCAAAATTCGTTTGTGTCGATTTTTGTCAAATTTACCGCCAAAACAAAATAGCGGTAAAACTTAGTTGTATTACATTTTTCTACAGTTATAGTTTTTCGTGACTACATCCACCATATTTTTTTCAGAGTCCCTTTTTCTTTTTTAAATCGACGAATGGCGCCAAAATGCTTGTGTTTTTCTCATACAGCCACCAATGAAATGTCAAATCCTTCTTGTTTTAATGCGAGTTTCTTCGGAAAGTGAAGGCATGCGAGATAGATGAGCGCATTCTGGGCCAGATGCCTTCACTTTCCGCACAAGCTCTATGGAAATAGAATAGCTAATAGTATTAACGTCAAAATATCTGCGAACGTGTTTCAGGACATGTGTTAAAGTCGTCAAATGCTATGAAAAGTCAGCCATATTTGTTTACATTTTTTTAGATTCTACTGACGATTGGTATACTTTCGAGCATTATATCCGAGCTCCAACATTTCCAGCAACATTGTTATGGGACCATTCGGCGCCATTTCATCCAACTAGCATTCATTGGGACTTGGAACACGATTTTAAATCGATGTGAAACTGTAATCCGTCAATATAAAGTCACGTTTTAGACTTGATCCAAATGTCGTCACTTTCATTTCACAGCAAATGCCAGTAGATTGGAGATATTTCTTAAGAATCTCTCATATAAATAAGATTGATTTAACTAACGATGTACGTATTTTTTTTCCTAACACTTGTTTTCTTAATGCGCTATTGGTTGCATGCGTCGCGAGACTTATATAAAATTGAAATTCCCTAGTGAGTTATATAAATGTTAGTACCTACCCAATACCCATGTCATTTAATATTACTTGGTCTTTAAACTTTTTTGCTCGCAAATTGATGAAAAACATTGCATGCATCACCGTCCGGAAGCGGATTACAAACTCGACTTATTAAAAGCCCTACGCGGTGTCAAGCTTCTAACGACTCCTACCTCCCTAAGATGCCCAATGTACTATTATTTGGCAGAAGTATTTTAGATCCGATCGATCGGAAGTTGCGAGTCGCACACGCGGTAATTATCGCGTGAAATTGTAGGTAGGTAACTGGGTAAAAGGTGACTGCTCTCAGATGCGATCCGATTCTAGCGCGCAGGGCCTTTCTAGCGGATAACTTTACTACAACTTGTGCGCAGACAGCTATCATTTATTAGAGTTGCAGCTGGGCACTGTAAAGGCCGTCACTTACGAAGCAATAATACACAGATTCAGATTATTTAATGTTAAAAACACATGTCAAAAATACAAGTAACAAATTACACAAGAAACAAAATAAAATTGAAATAACATTAATAATTGAAATACAAACAACAAATTTAAATAAAAAATCAACACAAATAAAAATATGTCGTGACAATCATTATTATAAAATTCCTTAACTCTATAATATGCTTTATTCAATAAAAACGCCTTAACAAGTCGCCTTTATAAATTTTGACCCACGACGAAATTGAAGAATTGGCCAATCTGGCAGGAACCGGTATTACATCCCGAGCAGTTTTCCACTATTTATACGTTCGTCATGAATTTGGGAATGGTAATGACTTGACTTCATGAATTTGGGAATGGTAATGACCTGCCGTGTGGTGACGGCAGTAAGAATACATTTGTCACCACCCCAACTCTTCCCGTGGGTGTCGTAGGAGTCGACTAAGGGACTAAAGTGTTACTGATCATACACTTGACCCGGGTATGTCTGAAAACTACGACCAAGACCACCGGGGGATGGGCAGCAGCATCCCTAAAGTGCGGTGGAGACACTGCGATCGCCAACCCGCATGCCAAGCGTGGCGATTATGGCAACTACCCCCCATGGATTTACAAACAAGGCCGCGGCCCCGAGGTTCCGGCGACCCCCGGTGCCCTGGTTATGGTAGCGGCCAGGGTGCTAGCGGGGTCAGGGGTGCTAAGAATCTCCGGCAAAGATCCGGCTACCACCACCGACGACCTCTGGCCCTGGCAACGTACAACACACGTACACTGCGGACCGACGAAAAGTTAGTGGAACTGGAGGAAGGATTGAGCAAGTTGCGTTGGGACATTGTGGGATTGTCAGAAGTCCGAAGAGAGGGCGAGGACACGATAATCCTAAAGTCCGGCAACTTGCTCTATTTCCGGGAGGGCGACCAACAGTCCCAGGGAGGTGTCGGGTTCATCGTCCACAAGTCCCTCGTAAACAACGTGGTGAAGATCGAGAGTGTGTCGGCTAGGGTGGCGTACCTTATACTCAGAGTATCTGAGAGATACTCGCTGAAGGTCATACAGGTGTACGCGCCGACTTCGACACACTCCGACGACGAGGTGGAGGCTATGTATGATGATATCTCAAAAGCCATGCATAGCTCCAGAACCTACTTCACCGTTGTTATGGGGGACTTCAACGCGAAACTGGGCAAGAGAGATGGTGACGAACTGAGGGTGGGGCAATTTGGGGTTGGACGTCGGAACCACCGGGGCCATCTGCTGGCTGGTTTCTTGGAGAAGGAGGGACTCTACATGATGAACTCCTTCTTTAAGAAACGCGAGCACAGAAAATGGACTTGGATGAGTCCCGACGGTGCAACTAAAAACGAGATCGACTTCATCATGTCGACGAAGAGACATATATTCAACGATGTTTCTGTGATCAGTACGGTTAAAACCGGTAGCGATCACCGCCTGGTAAGAGGCACGTTGAATATATGTCCTAAGCTAGAACGCTCGCGACTGATGAAGTCTACGCTCCGTCCTGCACTCCATCTCCAAAACCCCGAGAGCTTTCAGCTGGAACTCCAAAACCGTTTCGATTGCCTAGGCGATGACGTGGACGTATTCAACGACGGGTTTGTGGAAGCTGTCCATAGCGCTGGGTCTAAGTTTTTTAAGGCCCAGCGGACAAATAAGACCAAAAAGCTCTCCGACTCCACTCAGAAGCTAATGGAAAAAAGGAGTGAACTGGTTCTACAATCCTCAGTTGATGCGACTTCATACCGGCAGCTCAACAGACAAATCTCTAAGTCCCTCAAACGCGATATGCGCCAATTCCGTACCAAGTGTATAGAAGAAGCCATCGAGCGGAACAAGGGCTCTAAAGTTTTTGCAAGGGATCTGTCTGTTGGGCAAAGCCAGCTCGCCAAATTAAAGACTGAGGATGGTAGAATCGTCACATCCAGATCTGAGCTGCTGAGTGAGATAGAGGGTTTTTATGGACAGCTGTACACGTCAACTAGCAGACCCGAAGTTGATCTAGCGGAAGACCTCAGAGCTAGACTGACCCGACACTATACAGAAGACATCCCGGACATCAGCCTGTGCGAGATTAGAATGGCTCTTGAACAGCTCAAAAATAACAAGGCGCCTGGGGAGGACGGAATTACAGCTGAGCTTCTGAAGGCGGGTGGTAAACCGATCCTTACGGCCCTTCAGAAGTTGTTCAATTCCGTCTTACTGGAAGGGAGAACGCCAAAGGCATGGAACAGAGGTGTGGTGGTACTGTTCTTCAAAAAAGGTGACAACGCTTTATTGAAGAACTACCGACCCATCTCACTTCTGAGCCATGTCTATAAGCTGTTTTCAAGAGTCATTACGAATCGTCTTGCACGCAGGCTTGATGACTTCCAGCCTCCCGAACAAGCCGGTTTCCGAAGAGGCTTTAGTACCGTAGACCACATCCATACGCTTCGCCAGGTTATACAGAAGACCGAAGAATATAACCTGCCCCTCTGTTTAGCGTTTGTGGACTACGAGAAAGCCTTCGATTCGATCGAAACATGGGCAGTACTACAGTCTCTCCAACGGTGCCAAGTCGACTACCGCTATATCGAGGTGTTGAAGTGTTTGTACGAGAGCGCCACAATGTCAGTCCGACTCCAAGACCAGAGCTCGAAGCCAATTCTGCTGCAGCGGGGAGTTAGGCAAGGAGATGTCATCTCCCCTAAGCTGTTTACCGCTGCACTGGAGGATGTCTTTAAGACTCTGGACTGGAGAAGGCTGGGTATCAACATAAACGGCGAGTACCTCACTCACCTTCGATTCGCTGACGATATAGTAGTCTTGGCTGAGACCTTGGAGGACTTAAGTACTATGCTCGTTGACCTCAGTAAAGCCTCCGAGCGAGTTGGTCTTAGGATGAACATGGATAAGACGAAAATCATGTCGAATTCCCATGTAGCACCAACTCCCGTAATAATCGGAGACTTTACACTCGAAGTTGTAGACGAATACATATACCTAGGGCAAACTATTCAGTTAGGTAGGTCCAACTTCGAGAAAGAGGTCAATCGTCGAATCCGACTCGGTTGGGCAGCGTTCGGGAAGCTACGACACATATTTTCGTCCAATATTCCGCAGTGTTTGAAGACGAAAGTCTTTAATCAGTGTGTGTTGCCAGTGATGACATACGGTACTGAAACGTGGCCGCTTACAATGGGTCTCATAAGAAGGCTCAAAGTCACCCAAAGGGCAATGGAGAGGGCTATGCTAGGAGTCTCTCTGCGTGATCGGATTAAAAATGAGACCATCCGCAGCAGAACCAAAGTAACCGAAATAGCTCTCCGAATCGCTAAACTGAAGTGGCAGTGGGCGGGGCACATTACGCGTAGAACCGATGGCCGTTGGGGCGGGAAGGTTCTTGAGTGGCGGCCACGTACCGGAAGGCGTAGCGTGGGTAGGCCCCCCACAAGGTGGACCGATGACCTGGTGAAGGTCGCAGGAGTCCGCTGGATGCGGGTGGCGCAGGACCGGTCATTGTGGCAATCTTTGGGGGAGGCCTATGTTCAGCAGTGGACGTCTTTCGGCTGATATGATGATGATGATGATGATGAATGACTTGATTGGTGCGACAGAAAAATCGCATAGAACTACCCAACTATGAAAGAATAACCTTGGCTAGCCTTTTACTATAAAATTAAGAAATTTGCAAGACATAATGAGATTATAAACTTTAAATCGCTGCTCACTACTGTGTTCCTCAAATTAATGACTATTCGAAAAAGTCCATTTTATTCCATCAATTCTTGGCCTTCGTCAAACTTTGGTATCTTCTTCGTTAAGTTTAATAGGAGATTCCTTTAAACAATTTATACAGAGGCTTGCTAAGAATCCCTGTCAGTAATCGAGTTGCTTTTAAATTGCTTTACGCAAACAGTATTGTTTGAAATAAATAAATTAATTTGAAGACGTTAGCGAGAAACGTTTCAACGTTGGTCGGGCGATTTAATTCCTAGTCGCTTTAAGAGGTTTGTTCTAGTAACATTTTAGCTAAAGACAGAATCACAGATCTGCTCATTGAATTCCTGAATAGTATCTCAGTTGGTCTGCAGGCAACACCCTTCGCAATTTAGCCTGAGCGAGAGGTTTTGCTTAAAATTTTGTCGCAATAGATTTTCCCGTAGTTAAGGTTAACGAGTTCGCTCAGGATAATGAGAATTTCTGTGTATGGAGTTATTTTGATGTAAACATTGGCATGAACTTATAGTTACGTTAAACGTTTAGGTACCTTCTATAATAATACTACTACACACTAGGACAACGAGTATTAGGAGCATTACTCATGTATTAAATGCCAATTGATGAATTTTATGAACACTTAACTGTATTTCTTTCTTGATCGAAAACTGATTTCCTCACGTAATCAAGTAATCTAGTCCCTTTACGGTTGGCTATGTATAGTATGTATTTATATGCGGGCAATGCTCAGTGTATAGGTAGAGTTCCGTCCGTAGGTACTTATTAAAAAACGACTCGGCTGATTATTTTCGAAATACTTTTATTTTAAAGAATTTTATAAGCCCACTGTTCCTAACGTTTTTCTTTTTTTTTTGCAAGGATGAAAGTAGACACATTTTTTTTTATTCTGGAGCGGAAATATTGACCTTAGAAAAAACTTTGATTTAGAATCCGTATTTTTTTAAAAGACGAATTCAACAATACCCCGCACTACAGGATTACAGTGAAATAAAAGAAACATCCCTACTTACACCAATTCTTTTTTTCTATTTTCATTCTACCACTTTGTCGGCGAGATTAATGTGTATACCTGCACCAAATTATAAATTTCTAGTAATACTAGCGGCCACTGAGCTTTGCTGCGGACAGACAGACAGAAGGACAGACGGACATGGCGATACTATAATAAGGATTATATAAGGTTTAGTTTACTACAGAACCTTATAAACTTTGATTCATAAACCTACCTGCCTATCTCGGACGTTTGTTCTGAAATGTATAAATATTTTAAGACCTGACTGTACCAAGGTGTCACGAACATAAGGTGCCTACCTCCGTATGCGCGCGAAGTGGTTAATGAGACCCGATCCTATCGCGTGCACTTTCATCTCTAAGGGCAGAGATCGACTGTTTTACTTTGTAGAGAGATAATAAATCTAATCCAACCTTTTCTAGTACAATTTGAAATTCGAACAGTGTTATACCCCCTTATTCATAAACGTCTGCTAACTTAAGAAGCCGCTAAGTATTGTTTGTCCCTTTTTCTTTTATCGACAAATTGTTAAAACCGAAAGGGACAAACAATTATTAGCGGCTTGTTAAGTTAGCAGACGTTTATGAATAAGGGCACAGAATATATAAAGTACAGAAGCTTCACTGCTTTGATGTTCACAAATGCCGGCTTTTTATGTGCCTACACAATTATTATTACCAAACAAAACGACGCGCGAGGCAACGCGAGCAGCTAAAATGGGCCGTATTGCGTGGCGGAAAGGTCGCTTATAAGCCGCACGCCGTCGAAAACAGGGTTGTCAATTATTGAAAACTAATAAAATAACGAACAGCGCTATGAGGCGTCTGACAAATACATTACTGCAATGATATCTACAGCGTTAATAGCATTCGTCTTGATAGCTAATTGAACAATTTAGTTCATGCGTGATTATAGAATTTATCTACGCATTTTATACACGTGATTCAAAAATATTTGTCTCAACTTTGGCGGCACCTTCTTTGTGCTTCGGCCGCGCGTGTCCGGGCGGCATTGTTTGAGGTGTGAGTGAGATAGCAACACGACTTTGATAACTTTAGGTGAATACCCATCCGAATAATCCTGATAATAACACGAACATTCTAAAAATATCTGTAGACAGTATGTGAGGTGTGCAGAAATTAATATATCTGTTTAATGCATTTAAAAAGAAAGAATTACGTTAGGTACCTACGCATTCATTACAAAAGCAGCATAAAATAAGTAATGGTTTAATCATAAGGCATCGTAAGGCAGACGTAACACGGCATTTTCTCTTATATGTACCTATTTGATATTATGGGAATAAAGTCAGATAATATGTTAGGACAAAAGGCGCGAAATTCAATAATAGTATGTGAGAACGAAGTTTTTTACATTATTTAAATGTGCCGCTTTTTTACTGACAAATTTGTCCGAAAATAAACCGTTTTGTCTGTAATTGACTCGAGTTTCTGAGAATTTAATTTACTACGAATGTAGGTAATAACTATATTATCTTCCTTACTTTTTAGTATCTCTCAAACGCAATTGGCTGTGCGAAAAACGCGTCATGAAAATTAACATTATTATTATTGCAACATGCTGCTATGCAGTATATTTTCGGCGTTTTCATTTAAGATGCACATGTATAAAATAATCCTAATATTTGCAAGCGATATACGTGACGAGCCAGCGTTGTAAATTTAAACGTGCGTTCCGAGACAGCGCGCGCTAACCATTGAATAGACCACGGCGACGGGGCGCTCTGCATGTACTTGTGCCCGCGCGACGGAATCGCGGAGTGACACCCCCTTGATAAGGGGTAGTTATAGTTTTTAATGTAAGTGTAGTGTAAAGGTAATTCACGGGCATATTGCAGAATAAATTACAACTAATATTACAAGCGGAAGTCTGTTTTCTATGTCTCCTACTAGATAGAGACTTCCGCTTGAATTATTAGTTGTAATTTGTAATGCATTAGGCTCTAACATAAATACAGCATCTGCGAACATTTTGACTGTCTAACTGTCACGGTTCACGAGATTCAGGGTGGCTTATGGTGCTGGTTATCGTTTATCGTGTTACGCATCACTTTCGTACTGGCATACTTTAGAACGCGATAGCAACGAGGATAAACGATCAACACTGTAAGTACCACCATAAGCCTACTGGTGACAGTCTGACAGACGGATAGACAGCGGGGGCCTAGTAATAGGACGTTTGGAAGGACTTAGACAGACATGGAGGAGTACGTCCGCCGGAAGACTGGCTTGGCTACTCGCTGAGGGTGCAGCAGCGGCGGTCGCGAAATTACGTGCAGTTCAGGATGCTTAGCCAAGTTGCCAATCGCTAACGCTTAGTAGCGTATCGTAGTTTTCCCTCTCTGTCGCTCTTTCATATTAGTGCGACGTGCGACAAAGACAGTTAGTTGCCTTTCGTTTACGATTGACGATTAAGCGATAGCGATTGGCAACTTGTCTAAGCACCCAGATACCTTAACGGAGCCACGCTGTTGCGTCACCTAAATTTAGCATAGGTACTTTAATTTTTTTTATAGATTTCTTCACAATGTGTCTTATTTTTCATTGGTTTTTAACTGTAACGTCGTGTAAACTTGTGATTGAATAACATAAAAATAAAAGGTTCCGTTTTACCTTTGGGTGCGGAACCCTAAAACTGTTACATTTTGAAGTTCGTTAATAATGAAGTCAAAGTGCAGCACTAAGTGTCGCGTCCATTGGCTCCGTGGCGCGAAGTGGTTAATGAGGCGATACTATCGCTCCCACTTTCACTGGTAAGGGCAGAGAGCGACTGTTTTACTACTAAGGCCACATCCAGATTACTTCTAAAAAGGGCGTGCTAAGAGGTTGCTTTCAAATGTTATGCGCAATGCACGTATAAAATGCAATATTGTAATGTCTGGCAAGTAATTAAGTTATCAACCTTCGAGTACTACTTATCTACTTACGAGTTTTTATAAATAAAGTGGTTACAGAAATAAAAAGTCGGTGAATCTTCACCGTAGGAATCTAGAATTGAATATCTCTAAGAATTGAAAAATAATTGTATGAGAACTAGCTTACTGTAATTTACGAGCATTACCACGCATTACCTGAATTCATCCTGAGTCGAGTCGGGTAACCATGCACACTGTGCAGGCTACTTTTAAATCTAGTACTTAGTTGGTGAGCTTTTGTTGTTAGTAAATCTTGGTAAATTTTGCAATTTGCACCCTGTAAGTATTTAAACAAAATTATATGCAGGAACGAAATTCAGATCTATATCTTCAGTTCACATCACAATAAAAACTCACTAAGTAACAGCTCGTATCTCAGTTCTGATTCAGTATTGACATATGAGATTCCCAAAAGTAGTGCAAGTTTTTATAGTGAGATTAGGATGTCAGCCAACGATATTTACCACTCACTCTTACCCACTGTTGCATCTCAAAACATGCATTAGCTGCGCTGCGCGGTACAGTGGTAGTGGTACTTACATTCAATATGCATCAGCGGGTAAACGAATAGATTGGTGTGCTTCGAATACTGTGAGATAGTATTCGAAGCATACCAATCTATTCGCTTACACATACACATAGCGCCATCCCTAATTTGTTTTGCCGTACGTCAGCTGTTTACCTAGTCTAGACGGCATGTTAATGAGTTGTGGATTCCACTGTACAAACAGGGTTTTAGACTGCAGTACTAGAGCAAAGGCGGCTTTAAGGTGCATTCAGACCCAACAAGCATTCGCTATTCTATCCCTCCACTCTACGAAATCAACGAATCACGTTTTGTGTAACGACCGAATTTCGTAGAGTAGGGGGTTAGAATAGCGAATGCTCGTTTGGTCTGAATGCACCTTTACATTCACTAACAGGGTTCTTAGTGTTCTTACTGTCGATTGTTTTTATACTAGCAACATAATACGTAACATCGATAATCTTTTTACTTTTAGTCTTTTTCTTTGGTATATGTATACCAGGTACCGGGTAGATTATGGGACATGAAGAATAATGCCTTTATAGATTTGTACAACAATTACCTAGCTATTTTTAGAGGTATGAACAGCAACACATAACACATCATTTGCTTGCAATTTCAATCATTAAGTTTAGTCATTTTTACACGACTGCCAAAAGGAGAGTATATGTGTTCAGCCCCTATGTATGTTTCATATTTTCTTTAAACGCGCAGATCTTCGCGACCACTTAACCGTTTTTAATAGTGTAAGGTATCATTAGAATCCTCGTGACGTCGCGGGTAACATAGGATATGTGACGTCACGTTAAAAATAATATGGCGGCCTAGAAATTCAATATTATCTAACCAAAAAAATAAAATATGAAAGAAACCTATCGAGTTTGGTATCAAAATGAAGAGCTTCAAACAACGATTACGAATATGTACATAACTTATATGTGTTTAACTTATTCAAGAAGAGTGAGATTCATTAAAATGCAATCAAATCACAAAGAATAGTATGTGATCCAAACGCTATGATTTGGGTATCCAATTAAAGCGTTTTACATGCAGATTATAAATACATATACAAGTTATATGTTTCAGTATATGTATGAAGAGAAAACTCGAAATGTTCTACATCGCGGTATTGAAATTTTTCTTTGATATCTAAGCCGTGACAGAACTGTCACCGCTGACACGGGCCTTAGTGTGTATGAAACAGATACATTATATAAGTGTTTGTGGTCGAGTGGTACAACGCACGGCTGCTACGCAGCGGTCGTGGGTTCAATCCCCAGCTTGTGCCGATGAGTTTTTCGAAAAACTTATGTACATCATCATTTGATATCATCACAAGTGCTTTACGGTGAAGGAAAACATCATGAGGTAACCTGTTTGTGAGTTCCCAACAAGTATTGGGCCAAGGTTGGGACCACGCAAAACAGGCACGTTAGATTTCGAGTTGCGGAAAATAGCTATAATACAATATTGAATAAAAATGGTAATAACATGTACCTATGTAAATAGTTTGCGAGATACGAGACATTTAACCACATATGTATGCTTAATACATGATTGGTAGGTACGTCAGTTTGTCACCGCGAGATAGATTTTCCATCTTTAACTACTTGTATAAGAGGGATGGATAGTCTATTTTGTAGCGACATACTGTCGCACTAATCATGTGCTAATGCCATGTACGTACCTCACTAATATCGAGGATTTCTAGATATTATTTGAATATCAGGCGAATGTACCTAACAACACAATAACAACAGCAATTGTGGATAAACAAAATTGCTATACGTACCATACAAGCGCATCAAAATTAAAACTTGAAATATGTTAAAACATAAATTGCATTTAGGCCCTTTTTTGCCTACGGCCCTTCGGTAATACGCAGACGTTCAGCCTTCGCATTTTCTCGAAAAGAATCTGCGGCCCTGAGATCCGTTTTAAAGCTACATTTTTACATTGTATAGCGAAGGAGCGCTGGGCTCTGGTAGCGTGGTCTTCGGCCTCGTAAGCTGGTGCCCCTCTGGAGGACACTTCGGGCTACCAGTCCTACGCGGAGTGCGGTCTACAACTTTCGCAAATTGTGGAAACGATCGTCGGGCCTGCAGCTCTCCGATTCGTTTTTATGCTACACTATTCCATCACGTGCCCTGATAGCGCTGGGCTCTGGCTTCGATTGTTAAGATAGTTAAGAAGGACGGTTGTACCGCGTGGACTCGCCCGTCGGGCTTCCAGTCCTCGGGCCGAGCGCCGAGCGCACCCCGATAGTGACGCTCCTAGTATTTGGCACAAAAGCGGAGCTTAGATGCTGGGGTAGTTGAAAAAGCTTGGTAGCTTATTTTTCCCGCAGCTCCGTCTTTGGCCTTTCTTTAAATTTCTTATACAAGTGTCATGCTAGGGCACTCTTAGTAAAAGTCCACTACTGCAATTTAAAATTAGGACATGACTGTTATTAGACATTGATCTCTTTAATCATCCACAAGAAAAAATCGGAAGCAATAAAATTTGTGAAAACTAGGTACTACAAGCAATCCTACAAGAACTGGGCTTTAATACCAAATAAGAATCTAAGCCCATTTCTTTTTCATCGTTGACTTTACGTTACAGAATAAAAAAATCCGAGAAAAATTTGAAATCGCCCGACACACAATTATCAAATGGCCCAAAATCCTAAAGTACAGGTGTTAACCGTATAAGTTATACCCCAAAAAATAATAAAGAGTTATATTTTCAGAAAATAATTTGTGTCTATACACTAAGTGATCTTCAAGTGGGTGAAACTCAAAACTTTCAGTGTGACCTATGTACTTCGATGGGCTATGTACTGGGCTCTGGTGGCTCGGCTTTCGGCCTCGTGAGCTGGCACGCCTCTGAGGACCGCTTTTGGCCGTTGACTTTACGCGGAGTTCAGCTTTCGGTCTTCATTAGAGTTTGAAGCGAAATGTCGGGCTTAAAGACAGTTGACCCTTTGACCGCCACTGGCCGACAACTATACCGATGCAGTAGAAACTTACGCGGGATGCCGTAAAGTTAATTTTCGTTTAAATAATCACGTACGCGTGGCGTCTGGAGCTCAGCATATTCCTTCGTCTGGCGGTCAAAAGGCTAAGAGGGACGGTTGTACCGTGTTGTCTCGCCCGTCGGGCCTTCGATCCTACGTGGATGTCGGCTTATTCAGATGCTGGGGTAGTTCAAGAAACATGGTAGCTCAATTTTCTCATTGCTCGGCGTTCAGCCTTGCGCTAAAATACTTGCGAGTGACACGCTTGGGCCTTCGAAGTGATGGTCCGGGCCTCCGCGAGCTCTGCTTTCGGCCTCCTACCTCCTACCCTGAAGTTGGCGAGCCCCTTCGGAAGTTCGGACTCGCTTAACATAAATTTACATTAGTTTTGGAAACGTTCCGGCCCTCGCACGGAGTGCCCTACGGCTTCGCCCAAAATACCTGGGATGGGAACTCTTCGGGCCTCCGGAGCGAACGAAGCGCAGGGTCAGCCTTCCAAATTGTATCGAAATTTATAGAATCTTCAAATACACTAAAAGGTTTCAAATAAATAATTAATAAAAAAAGTTAAAAACACGACTGCGGTTTCAAAACGTTCTTAAAAGTAAAAATAATTCCTTTTTCAGGTTTATTCTTGTGAGCGTATCTGCATATAAGCGCTTGTCTATTACATACGATATTTTGTTTCGATTGCAGTCGGGGAACCTTTCATTACGGAAAATATAAACATTATGAAGGTTCCCCGACTGCAATCGAAACAAAATATCGTATGTAATAGACAAGCGCTTATATGCAGATACGCTCACAAGAATAAACCTGAAAAAGGAATTATTTTTACTTTTAAGAACGTTTTGAAACCGCAGTCGTGTTTTTAATTTTTTTTATTAATTATTTATACCCTATTCCTTTCTTTTGAGATACTGTGTTACTTTATGAGAATTATTTATTTAGTCTTGATTGGCAGCATAAAAACAAAAGATGTATACTACTAAGATATGAACGATACGCACTCCCGTATAAAAAAAAAGAGACACGGCGATATTCGCCCGGCGGTGATACCTAGCTGATAGCTGGGCGAATATCGCCGGAATGGAGCTAGTAATGAGTCCGTTCCGCTCACACTGGAAGACGGGCATGAAAGGGGGCACAGATACAATACTAATGTCGGTTATTGAAAGCATCCAATCATGCATTAATACCTACATATTTATAATTACCGCCAACACTCTATTATTATAAGCAATAGTGCGGAAAAAACACCAACATGATAATATATGCAACATAACAAGAGCAGTCATACCATGAGTTGGCATGTGACGATTGCGGTAGCGTTTACTCGATACGTAATGTAGTCTATCACGCTCGCACTGGTGTATTGGAGCAAGCGTGACGCACTACTTTACGTATACAGAAAATGCCAACGTAAATGTTACTTGTCAATTGCCAGCACATGGTAGGTACGACAGCGGACGTACCACGAACTTCGAAATTCGCAAACGGAGATTTGTCTCTTGACTTTAATTAATGTCGCCTTCGGAGTTCGCGATAGGCCTAGCCGTACCATGACTTTGCAATATTTTATCAGTAACGTTAGGTTTTTCTCGATACGTAAAGCAGGCCATCGCGCTCGCTCCAATATGTGAGTGCGAGGGCGATATGATGCATTACTTATTAAGTAAAACCGAACGTATACTTTCCTTTGCAACTCATGGTACGGCTACAGACAGAAAGGGTGGGCGCTAGGCTGCATACTTTTATAGTTTTTCTAGAATTTAATGGTGAAAGTTATATTTATTTTCAATCACTTCACACGTCTGCCTATGGATGGTTAAATACGTTAAATAGGTACCTAGTACCTACTTACCTATTTATTATTTTCTCTATTTCGTTTTTGTGTAATTACGAAGTGGCTCCCATTATAGCAATTTTACTATTTCACGATGGGTCTATACTTTTAAGGATGCGTCATGAAACTCATGAATGATTATGTATAACTTTCAGTCCTTTTCATAGTCGCCTTCATAATCATAATTCTATTGGCATAAGAACTCTAAAATATTTGAACTTGCAATTTACCGTTTTTACCATAAATTTAAGTTAGTAAGTAGCTCGCATTTGCTAATACATATTTGAATATAGGGTTTTCATTTTGAGAAATTCGAAAAGGTAATTTTAAGAATAAAATAAAAAGTTACAAAATGCTGTTTCGCTTAGACTTAGCTTTAGATTAATCTTAATATTTGTAATAAATATTTCACCTTCTTGTCGATGGTTATACGCGACGCGTGCCTTTTAGCTTTCTAGTGCTAATGATCATTGAGTTCGGAAATGCTAATCCATTTTGTGGTATGGTATTATGACGCAGCGATTTTACGATGGAATTAATATGACATATTAGAGCTGGAGGAGAAATATGTGGTATTGTAAGTAGTCGTAGGATTTCCTCGATTTGTTGTTCCGTTCAAAGCTTGTTACAAAATAAGTGCGCAGTAAACAATAGCGTGCTCATACTATTGTCACAGGTCGCGTGGGTTTGACTAATGAACCAACGAACCACTTGAACCAAATCTTACTGCATATTCCCCTCTGCTGCGCAAGCGCCGGTTAACCAGATTTAATTTAATAATAGCCTGGTATCGTGGTCCGGCTACTGGCACCATAATAATACAAGTATGACCTAAAATACTGCTATATGTCTACTGTTTTAAGACGACGATTTTAACGCTTAAAATAATAATGTTAACTACCTACTTTGTTACTATAGACTTTAAAAGTTAGACAACTAAACTGACCTCTACTTAGAAGATACAGTGTCCAAAGAATCCAAGCAACAATATTATTATCATTTTTTAATTACCTTGGTTTCTGCGTTTTAAAAGTATATTTAAAAAGTAAGTATTTTAGCTAGATATATAAATTAGGTCGAAAATTGTTCGACATAGTTTCGGCCGATTACGAAGATCCAGTTCTGGAGCTACTAATTAATGTCGCCTTCGGAGTTCGCGATAGGCCTAGCCGTACCATGACTTTGCAATATTTTATCAGTAACGTTAGGTTTTTCTCGATACGTAAAGCAGGCCATCGCGCTCGCTCCAATATGTGAGTGCGAGGGCGATATGATGCATTACTTATTAAGTAAAACCGAACGTATACTTTCCTTTGCAACTCATGGTACGGCTACAGACAGAAAGGGTGGGCGCTAGGCTGCATACTTTTATAGTTTTTCTAGAATTTAATGGTGAAAGTTATATTTATTTTCAATCACTTCACACGTCTGCCTATGGATGGTTAAATACGTTAAATAGGTACCTAGTACCTACTTACCTATTTATTATTTTCTCTATTTCGTTTTTGTGTAATTACGAAGTGGCTCCCATTATAGCAATTTTACTATTTCACGATGGGTCTATACTTTTAAGGATGCGTCATGAAACTCATGAATGATTATGTATAACATACACAAACCAAGGTAATTAAAAAATGATAATAATATTGTTGCTTGGATTCTTTGGACACTGTATCTTCTAAGTAGAGGTCAGTTTAGTTGTCTAACTTTTAAAGTCTATAGTAACAAAGTAGGTAGTTAACATTATTATTTTAAGCGTTAAAATCGTCAAAAGTAATAAATATAATTTAATATTACATGAAATGACAAAATTGCCGTTATTAATTACTTCAATTTGAAGAGGTAAGTTAAAATATTTCATTAATTTGTCTTCAAAATCCTTTTGGATATCCTAAAGCCAAAAAATATATAAAAAAACCCAAAAAAACAAAAAAGAAATAAATAACTTGTCAATTTTTAAGTAACTTGTGGGGCGTTTAATGTTAGTTGTTTATAAAGTTGTAAAAACGTATTACTGCTCACGACTCATGTTTCACCGTTATGTTTCAATGCAACTCAATTTAAGTTAAAATACGGAGGAACCATTCCACTCTGTAAGCAATCTGAATGAAACCGTAACCATTTTGGATTTCCGCGTGTTTAGCGTCGTATTTCTGCCTATCTGGTTATGGTTTTCGGACATGGTCACCGAGTTTATCGTACCTCAGTTAACTCGGTACTAGCAAGACCATTTCTAAAGATTTCCAGTAAATTTCTGCGGAAAATGTCTTATGTACAACTGAGGACATACCCGGAGTTACCTACTTTACTTGACCCCTGCCGCATATACATTTGTATCAGAGGTTGTACGACGATGTGAAAGAGATCGCTTTTTAGGCTGTGTTTCTACCAGAGATGTGCGAGGATGTGTTAGCATACAAATTACACCTCGCTCGAGTCTTTAATAGGTATCATTTGTATGGAAACACATCCTCGCACATCTCTGGTGGAAACGCAGCCTAAGCGTCTTACCTTGTAGATTGTCAATTTTTTGTTGTTTTTATAAAGGTGCATTCAGACCAAACGAGCATTCGCTATTCTATCCCCCACTCTACGAAATCAACGAATCACGGTTTGTGTAACGATCGAATTTCGTAGAGTAGGGGGTTAGAATAGCGAATGCTCGTTTGTTCTGAATGCCTCTTTATGATGAGGTGTGTAATAATGAGTATGGTATTGTATATTTAAAATTGATAAGAGCTCTGAATATATTAGCTTTTATTTTTTTTTAATTTATTAGTTTTCCTATGCAAGACGTACTCGCTGCAAACAGTGTGAAAAAGCCTTAGCTTAAGTGGTATTGAGTTATGAAACATCGAGGTTTTTTAATTAAAATCGAATTTGTACGACTTCCACAATATTTTAGTCGTGTAGCAAAAGCTTAAAGAATCAGTAATCATACATACTATGTACCTAAACTGATATAAATATAAGTAGTGGTAGGTGAAACAGAATAAGTGAAATGTAGTGGATGCCAATCTTTACTCTCTCGTTACGCGTAGGCTCGGAACAATAACCTCCTACGAAAATCTGCGGCTTGAAACGTGGGTGCTTCGACATTTATGTTATGTCTGGTCCATGTGATAACTCTATGCTAGTGACTCAGTAAATTGTGGAACACATTTCAATAAATACTTTAGAAATGAATGAGCTTTCGGGTTTCCACATACACTGTGTCTGTTCGAATACACATATTTTACCTCAGTTCTAAATAAAGGGATTACAGGTTATCAAATTCTAATTTAAAATAAAGTGTATTCATCTTAATAAAATACAATCACAAAGCACGTGGCTTTGCCGAAGTGTCTAAGAAAAAAAATTAACAAAATACTTACTTGCTTGGCGCGAAGGTGACGAGTTATTATTATAATACGGCTAACGTGAATAGTCCTAATATGAATTCTCATAACAGATTTACCGTATAATGTAGAAAAGGCATAACAACTTGTGAATATCAATTCAAGTTTTTTGAAAAACTCATTGGTACGAGCCACGGATTGAATCCACGGCCGCTTCATAGCAACCGTGCTTTTTACCGGTTGACCACAAGCGCTTGTGAATATTAATTTACACATAATTTTAAGTCCTTGGGTACATTTGAAATGCGCTAAATAAGTTACTTTAATTGAGATCAATGTCCTCCAAATCTCGTGTAAATTCGTTTCCTAGCCAATAACTCAAATCTGCATCATTATCCACTGGCACACAGTCAATTATTACTGTTCAAATTGGCCAGTGGGTAGTAAGAGATGCGTTTACGACCTCATGGCCAATAGCTTGCCCATAGATAACTTCGAAGAAGGGACCTTATTCTCATATGGGCAAGTATTCTCAAATTATATCGGTAATGTATTTGCTTGTAGTTCATTTCACCATCAACGCAGTCAGTCAGTTTAAAGGGTCACTGCCTAACTACATATGTACCTATTTCCTATCTAGCAGAATATGTATCTTGTCCTGGGGGGTTACCATGACTACTATTGATCAGTATCTATCACAGAACGTATCTATCGTACGGCAGCGTTTTATTATAACGCGAAATTTTTGAGATGCTATATTTTGGTGGTTAATTCATAAAGGCTACAAATCTCAGGTGTTTTGCATAATATGCAATCATGGGATTTACGAAATACCGCCCAATGGGTTGTAGGTATACAATTTTACGTCTTACTTTGCCAGGAAGTAAAATTTCAGTATTAAGCACTTAGGGCCGAGGGGTACTTACTCCATAAAAAAACCCATATCACCTATAGCTACATAGATAGTAGTACATATTCCGACGATACAGTAGTGCCTACACTTACTCAAACTTCACATCACATTACATCATCAGCCTATATCAGTCCAGTAAATAATGCGGTCGCAGTAATGAGTCCACTATGATGACGCTGCTGCCCATCATCAATCTTCTATCCAAGAATGGTCAGTGGTACTTCAATCCCTTAGTCGGCTAATTCGGCGGGAAGAGTTGGGGTGGTGACAAATGTATTCTTAGGCTGCGGCCACGACATCGGTCTAAGGTGACCGGCTTAGCGGAAAACGTACGATGCTTCCTCTCGTACCCATATCGGCATCCCGCTCCAACTCATGAATTCGCTCGCCGCTGGTCGCCTTACACCAATGTCGTGGCCAGGCCGTTACTGCCGCCACCACACAGCTTAACTCAAACACTTGTATTAAATTGTTGTTTAATTTTCGTTTCCGAACTCTGTGTCAGGATTGGAACCGCATGCAATATTGATCAATAGGTGCTGTGACATTCTATTCCTAGGCACGCATGGGTTCGGTGTAGTCATTTAGTTTTGAAGTAAGGATTTTTGACTGCTTTGATTGGGTCTGTTTAGTATAGTAAATTTATTTCCGCAATACAATACAGGGTGAAACATGAGTCGTGAACAGCAATACGTTTTTTTAACTCTATAAACAACTAACAATTGAATGCCCCACAAGTTACTTAGAAATAGTCATGTTTTTTATCTTCTTTTATTTTTTTGTGGCTTTTTCTAATTTTCAAGGTGTTGTTAAGAAATGATAACGGCTATTTAAGCTATTTAAAATGTATCATTGAGTTTTCACGCAATGACAAAATTGGCGTTATTAATTACTTCAATTCGAAGAGGTAATTCAAATTATTCATAATTTGTCTTAAAAATCCTTTTGGATATCCTAAAGCCAAAAAATACAAAAAAAAATAAAACATGTTGGCAATTACGAGTAATCGTTACTGTTCACGACTCATGTTCTATCCTCCTATCTCCTTTAATCTAAAAAAAAACATTTCTTAAAAACTATCTTATAAATTTGAAAAAGCCACAAAAAAGCATGACTATTTCTAAGTAACTTGTGGGGCATTCAATTGTTAGTTGTTTATAGAGTTAGAGAAACGTATTAATTTTAACGACTTATGTTTCACCCTGTATATACCTTGAACCATGATTTTGCTGCCGCCGTAGGTAGGTAAACGTTAGAATTTATGTTACTTGCTTTTGTACTCATAACTGAAATGTGTGAAGTAGTGGTACAAACAGTATAAAAACATACTGACCCATTTCCTAACATCTATCATAAAACCACTAATGTTCTCATTAATTAAATCATTACTATAATTAGGTACTATACATTAGGTACGATTACCTACTACATAATTGATACGAACATATTAATACTAAACCATAGAAATCGCGTGACTAACGATATATTGTATGTCAATGAAACTTAGAGCATAATACAGCTATGGTAAGTGGAAACCCGCAAAGTATCTAGGGGCCGTATATCAACTACGTCGTAAACAATGCCGCTGGCGTGTAGTGAAATCGACTTTCAAATCTGCCCATATAATTGGTATATCCTAAAATGGAACGGGTACTTGGCTCGCTTACTTAATTGTGGTTATTTGTAAGCATATGGGTATGATAATAATGACAGTACACGGTAATGTGTCTGGCTGTGTCGAAGATGTCTCTGAGTTGAGCTTTCTGTTCGTACATTATACAGGGTGTAAGTGTAATACGGGCGAAGCTCTAATTTAGGACGTAATAAGTACATTTAGATAACTTTTACTTAAAAGCAACAAAATTATCCGTACGAAATAATACGGCGCGCAATGTAGAGCAACACATTCAAGTTAAACGCTCTTTGACAGCTAATTTCAAAAGCAGATGATATAACTGCCATATCAATAATAACAAATGTTCGTACTTACATTGCTGCTCTGAAAATCTTAAATACATAATCTGTGGGGTTATAATCAAATGTAACTTTTAAAGAAACTCGTAATCCATGATTACACTAATTAATCGCATGCCTGGTTTAATTTATCGCCCGAATTAGATTGTCGGTACAAAATAGGAAAAATTAACTGCTATTGTTAACTGTCTGGTCGCAAAACTATATGAGAAATGCCGCTTTCATCGTCAAATAGCTTTTGTCTTGTATCGACATTTATGCAGACATTGCAGACGAGTAATTAGCATTGCAAATTGATCGTTGCGATTGTCGATAGCCGCAGATGTCGATTCCACTGCGTCTGAATGGGTAATCACTGACGTGTCATATATGGGACAATCGAGGCATTGACTTTATCGTACGTATCAATACTATAAGGATACAAAAAATAGTAGTAGTTAGGTAATCCTTTAATTCCCAATTTCAGCAGTCCTGCAGTATGGATGATAGGTCCCAATGGCCACATGCAAAGAGGTGACTCTACTTCTTTCTAATCAGGGGCCTATTTCTCGAAAGCTTGTAACTTGTAATACAAGCGGAAGTCCTTATGTAATTAATAGTGTCAAAAAGATACTTCCGCTTGTATTACAAATTACAAGCTTTCGAGAAACGGGCCCCAGAATGGGATATTAGGCCATTAAACGGATCGACACTATTTTTGTTACATTCTGTATATTAGCCAAATAGTCGCGAGTGAATTAGAAATCAAATCACCCAGAGATTGTTGGCATAAAAACTAAACCCTAACGAAGAGATTGTTTCATACACTGATTGTTCAATAAGGCTTTCAGAGACCTCTGCTTCGATTACGCAGGTGACCTAGCTTTTATTCTAGTTAAATGTGAACGCAGATAAGCCTATTCCATCTTATAGTAAATGCTAAGTGGTGCTTTCTAAAGCTTAAATCGAATAATAATCGAGGTTTCATTAAATTTGCAAATTGCATACGCTGCATAAGGTAGTCACAAGAGTCACGTTGAGCGTTAACAACTCTTTATACATTATAGTAGGATTCGCTGTGTGGTCATCCACACAAAAGGATCCTTTTGTTATCAAAAAGGACTTATCAATCCTCTTGTAATGGATTCTCGAACACTTAAGGTCCCAAATTAGTTCTAAATCTAGGCCGTACAAATCATTGGTAACTAAAGTTGTTATTTATCTAATATAACAACTTTAGACACCAATAATTTGTATGTAGTTATCGTAAACGGGCATTTTCACTTTTACTTTTGTGAAAAAGCTCAAACATCCCCAGTGGCGTAACTATACCATCTGGGGCCTAGGGCAAATTTTTTTGATGGGGCCCTATCAGTAAGAATCGTCACATTGTACTCAGATTAATTTTAAATTCATTGCCTCTTGGGCCGGGGCCCTCTTGGGTCGGGGGCCTGTGGCATTTTGCCAGCCCTGTCATCCATTGTTACGCCACTGAACATCCCAGTAATCGACACGTTAAGACCCAATTTTCGACATTCTGAAGTCAACTTTATTGCTATGATGCAATGCTTATGTATGCAAACGTCCATTATTGGGGCTGTGTTGGACATTGGCACCTCTACAATCTAATACTCTTACGTTGCTAATCTAACAGGAATTTAATAAGGATCCCTCCATTTTTCAAATTTCCAACTACAAACATTAACAACTTAATAGCATAACTTTTTTCATATTACATCTATAGTTTTATTAATAACTACATAGTTGCAAACCATCTATAATCTACGAGTCGATTAAGCAAAGGTTAAAGAAATAACATCGTGCTATTATTTGAGTAAGTTTGACCCTGCTGAACCAAAGTGCCCCGCATTTAATATCCCCACTAACCTTTAAAATGTCGTATCTAGTCAAATTGTTGTGCGATCATGAGCTCTTTGTTGGAGAGTTTAACGTAGTTTTTACTTTACGGGATTGAATAAGATACTAGTATGAGGTATTAACAGCGGGTATAACACTCAGTTGGCCCGTCGATTTGTATAGGTCACTTTCCTGCTAGACAAAGCATGTAAGCATTTGTCACCTGCTGTGTTTCCGGACCGTTACGATCTTCAAATCTTCAAGAAAAGAGCGTTTTCCCAGATTAAAGGTCGGCAACGCACATGTTGGCCGTGTGGTGACGGCAGAAAGAATACATTTGTCACCACCCCAACTCCTCCTGCGGGTGTCGTAAGAGTCGACTAAGGGATTGAAGTGTCACTGACCATATTTGATTAAAGATTGATGATGGGCAGCAGCGTCATCATAGTGGACACATTACTGCGATCGCCAATCCGCTTGCCCAGCGTGGTGATCATGGGCGTTTACCTCCTAATGCGTCTATACGCATAGTTAATAGGAGAGGCCTACGTCCAGCAGTGGACTATCATAGGCTGATGATAATGATAATGATATAACGCACATGTGTGTTGCCACGGGTGTTGCGAGTGTCCATGGGTGACGGTGATCGTTTACCATCAGGCGATACGTCTCCTCGCTTGCCTCCTATTCCATAAAGGAAAAAAAATATTTGCAAAATTGTAAGAATTTGTTAATTGTGGTTAGTTTAGTGAAGGTAGTTAAATATTAAAATTCGGTTTGTACTGTACTCGTATTATGATGATGTCCTTATCGATTTCAACCACAGAGATAGGTATTTTTCACTGGCTTAGTTATTATGAGTGTAACCCTTTCCTGGTGTTTCCAGATTCACCCTTTGATGAATTTAACTGAACATATGCAATTATCTCACAAAAAATCAACGTATTGAGAACCTCCTCCCTTTTTGTTGAAGTCGGTTAAAAATTACGCCACACTTTGGCATTGTCAACAAACTGCCGACATAATAATGAAATATATTAAGCGACTGTACAAAAATGGTAATCTAGCTACACTATCATTGAAAGTGTGGCTATGATAGGTAGGCAAATTGAACACGTCGCGGAAGTGTGCTCAGGCGTACCCGTGACTTCGCTTTAAAGCGTCTTGGCGGCAGATCGTGGTATTTTAATGGGTAGACTAGGGCCTCATCAGCCCTGGGAGTCCCAAATAACCAGCCAGGTCCGTCCCTCGCTCCCGGGTGGTATGCATAACGCATTTCCCCACGAAAAAAAGGCAAATTGAACACGACTCAGAATACGGAATCTGTGGGAAGTGATCAATGATTTGTACGGAACGGTATTCTCAATGATCCTATTGTTTCTCGGGTATGTTTCAGTCTCACAGTAAATATAAATGTCATTAACAATTTGTCGAGGTCTGAGGATCAGCGGGTTTGATCTCTGTTATCAGTGGGGTTACCACGATCTACTAATGCGATTC
The DNA here is from genome assembly GCA_025490895.1 of Thaumatotibia leucotreta. NCBI lineage: Eukaryota > Metazoa > Arthropoda > Insecta > Lepidoptera > Tortricidae > Thaumatotibia > Thaumatotibia leucotreta. Next base: position 24,751 of record JALPQI010020025.1, read on the forward strand.
AGTTTAGAACCTATAGTTGCCGATTTCTAAGAATGAACTATTGACAGTTATAGATTAATCCTTATTAATATGAGGGTAAGATTCACCATTTTTCCGATCGTTTTGACGCCGTATACTAGGCTCATTTCTAAACTGTCATATGTTCATTCTATATATTGTATATATATACCTATACATTTTTTTTAATCTTACCAGGTAATTTTATTTATAAACAAACTACAAATACAAGTTAATTTAATTTAAAAAGTATAACTAAACTAAAATTAGATAAAATCTAGAATAAAACTAAATAAAATCTAAAATAAATCTAAAACAGGCCCCTGCGGCATGGGACCCAGGACGCTGGCAGCATTTCCTCGCTGGATTGCCAAGCTAATGCGTTGAGCGAGGAAGCTGCCAGCTCTTGGGTCTCCCGTGGCGTCTCTGAGTCTCTTCGATAGGTCTTTGAAGAGACTCAGAGCGCTAGGACCCCACGGATCAAAGGTCTCGACGCCGAAAGGAACGAAATTATATTCGGCGCCGAGACAACTGTATTTTCCCACCTTGGATTTTTCGGCCTTCATTCTTAGAAATCGACAACTATAATCGATTTCCTTTACTATCCTACATTTTTAATGGGGTAGGTAGGTATAATAAAATAATATGGTGAATACACCTAGGCATAGGTATTAGGTACTTAAAAGCTTTTAATGTTTTACACGAAACAAGTTCACAAACAAGCAAAAGTTAATCGTGCATTAAGCCTAATTTAGCATTCTAAGCGAACCCTCGTTATACGGACATAATTTAGTTCACATTGCTTTATGTTAATGTTTCGATTACGTAGTTTATTTATGTGACTATGTAAATATTGACTGTTATACTAATGTTGTGTGTACCTACATACCTAGTACCTACGTTTCTAATTCTGAATGCGACATGATCTGGGTATATTTATATTACGAGTATACTGGGTGACATCGGAGTCGTGATCCAAACTGTGAGAAACGTGTTAAGATGGTCATTCTCAACAAGGTTTCCCATGGAACAAATATGAATATCGCGAAAAAAAAAAACTGTTTCCATACCGAACGGTGCGGAAGTGTTCATAACTTCCAGTCTCGTTTCATAATTATGTAAACACATTTGGAAAGGATTAGTATGGAGAAATGTATACATATTAATGAACACGAACTTTACTAGTCGTAAAAAAAGTAAGTTTGTTCATATAGGTCCCATAGAGAACATTGTTTAGGAAGACTATCTTAACACGTTTCTTACAGTTTGGATCATGACCCCGATGTCACCCTGTATAAGTCTACACATCAATACAGTCAGCTAAGGTAACCTTCCGAAGTTGCGTCACATACATTTGCAAATTCTAGAATATAGGTAATATACATAATAAAAATATATTTGCTTGAATATGTACGACACGAAATTATAAAATAGTTACACTATATTCAGACGATCCAAGATTAAAATGTAGTATATTCACAATTTTGTGCAAAAGTAGTCTTCGGAATATTTCGTTTGTTTGAAAGAAAAGGAGACCTTAACATCAAGTTTTAATATAATTTTATTTAACCCCTTAACTGCGGAGACGTCCTGAAAAGACTTCTATGACCAATTCAGTTACAATTTATTTATGGATTATTTTTTCAGTACCTAGTACATTTTTGACAGACCATAATTATAAATAACACAACATTAAATTATAAATATTAGATGTCATATACCAAAGAAAACATATATAGTTAGTGCTTGCCCTTAGAGAATGGTCAAAGGCGCCTAGCCTTGTAAGGGATTGCATATACCCGAGAAATTTGACCGGTGGTTGCTAAGACCGAGTGGCCGAGGGGTACAGGCATCAGCCGCGAAAGCTGAGTACGTGGGTTCGATCCCCACCTCGGACATAGGTGATCTTGGTCGTTTTTCTTTGGTATATGACATCTAATATTTATAATTTATATAGTATTAAGTAGTGTGACTACTGGAGAAAAATTAAAAGTACAAATCAAAATATTTAGTTAATAAATAATTTGATTTGTGTTTTCACAATATGTTTAACACAACATTGTTATTTTTTCTCTTGTTTTGTAATTTGGGCAATAAACCGTTTTTTTTCTTATTCTTAATAAGTGGTTCCACATTTTACATGTACAAAAATCACAGTTGAATTGCTGGTTTCTTGTACAAAATTTAATATTTATCTTAAAAAACACCCGCAAGTGTCACATGTCGCCAAATAAAAAGTTGTTGTTGAATAAGTTTTCTAATAATTAAATAACACAATAGAAACATATGAGTAACAATGTAGGTACAGTCAAGGGCATTAATATATATACACTTCTCATACTGATCCCTTACAAATGTATCTATATATTAATGCACTCGACTGTACAATGAACACCTACTCCTGTTTGTTATACATAAAATGAAAATTCATTTATAACAATGGTTAGGTACATGTCAATATTTAGTATCATTACATTATATAATTATAAAATGTATCGCTATAAAATATAGGTAGGTACAACCTATTATAATGTTAAAGGCATTTCAAAAACATTTTTTAACGTTTAACATATTGCAGTGCAGCCTTCATTTAACCAAGCATAATATCGTAAAGATATTACGAGTAAGCGATAGGCACTGAATATACATGTTGTATTTGAAGATTATAATATATGCGATGAGATGGCTTCCCATATGGCTTCATTTCAGTTCGCAGAAGGGGTATTGTGTACCTACCTGATGCAATCTAATACTTAAGTACGTATGTCAAGTACTCAATAACTGCAGCAATATGTATTCAGTATTAAATATGAAATACTTGGGCTGATCGCTTCGAAGTTTATTGTAAGTAAAATTATGTTCTCTACATACCGAGGTTTTAGCTATTGCTATCTGTTATAGTTATTACGGGTATTTATTGATGATGTATTGCCTTATGGCGGTAAGTTTCGGTTTGGCATGGGGCTGATGCAGCGAAAGTGTTAACAATAGCTAGCACGAGTGAATTAAAGGAATTGATAAAACCTATTTCAAAATACAGGTAGAATAAATAAGGGACGGCGGCAACATTGTCAAAAAGAATACAAATTAAATAAAGCCTCCATGCCATTGTAAAATTATGAGTTAATTGTGCCTTAATTAGTAAGAATGAATCAACTCATAATTAGGCGTTTTTTTTGCTATTTCTTTTGTCTCCATAAAGGCTTATAATTGCTCAACGTGACCGTCCCATAGTACCTACCCTGTTTACGCTTGCTTCACGACCCAAATGTCATGTATGTGGGTGAATCGACTTTTTCTTGCCTGTTATTGCCATGGTTACGGTCTCCTGAGTCACATTGGTTTTCTGCAAAATTATGCCACTTAAACTATGCAAACATGCATTTTTCTGGTGTTAGTAAGCCAAGCCATACATGCATGTTTGCATACCTAATTTAAGTGCCTACCTAGCTAGCAGAATTTTGTATAAAACCAGCGTGACTCAGACCATAGCAATAACGCCAATAATAGAGAAGAAACAGTTGATTCACCCATGTAACTCCAGCACTGTTATCTGTCAATTAGAATATTCTGTGGATAAGATAATATAAAAATCGTGCCCTTAGTACAAAATGTGAATAGGTATAAAAATCTGCCAGCTTATTAAAAAATATATTGCACAAAAAAATAATGGGATGTATACTTGTATAGAGGAGAGATCACAATACAATGAATTAATATAAGTCCCCACACTAGGCCAGGCCTGTACCGCTGGAGATCGATATATTTTATACTGAAATCTAAAGTTAGTGATACCAATAACAGGCGCCCAATTCTTAAGCAAAATTTCAAACGACGGACTTGAATATAGATTGCCTTTTGAAACTCTCCGAAAACCTGAAACTTTACACGCGGATTACAGGATCAGAAACTATTAACAGGGAAATTCAATCTAACACTTTTAACTCACACACACGAACTATCTATACATGATACCTACCTACCTATACATTTTTACACTTTTTTAAAGTTTTTACAGTATAAACGTATAATACACATGCAATCAATAAACTAGGCCATAAATTAAATAAACTTATGTACTGTGGCCCTATCGTGAACTTCGAAATCCGCAAATTTCGGGGATCTGTCTCTGCCACTCCAACGAAGGCGACATTAGAAACAAATCCCCGAAATATCCGGATTTCGATGTTCGCTATTGGGCCACTGCATAGTTGAAAAAAAAAACACTGAAACTGCAAATTGTTAACATGACCTATATGACCATCTATCTTTAATCAGCAAGCCTAGCCAACAAACGTTCGGACGAAGTCACGTGACAAGTTCCATACATTATAGTCAATCTGTAATTTTAACACATTGAATACTTTTCGCTTATCGCATACGCTTTGCAAATGGCATATTGGCTAGTTTTGCAGGCATTTTAATTTAAACAGTACATAGACTAGAGTCCTGAATCTCACTGAATAAATTGTTAGCATGCATTTATTTATTTTTGTTACCGTCCATAAGCCATAAGCCAATCCATCGGACTGACTATAGGCTGATGATGTTTGTGATGTGTTTTTATAATTTTGATCGCTATACCATGAAAATATCACCCTCGACTAATTTATTTCATACCGTCTTTTATTTTTTGTGTTTTTTTAGCGTGGCTGCTAAATTGTTTTTCAGCCGGCTGTGCCCGCAGGTTGTAATAAACATAAAGAAATGACGGGGTCGGTCACGTAGGGTGGACAGGCGGACAAATTGTCTGGGCGTTCATATACTTTTTCCACTGCTTCGTGACGGATGTCTTCAGGTTTCGTAATAAACCCTAATTCAGCTTTTTACGGTACGATG
>JALPQI010020026.1:0-14220 GCA_025490895.1 Thaumatotibia leucotreta
ACTGACCGTCTTGAATTTATTTTATAGCGTCCACCTGTTAACGTTTATTATATTCTTCATTTCAACCTCTCGTGTTTCCATGTACAGTCGCCATCAGATCCATTAGAGCGGCGACGGTGCTCAAAAATATCTGAACACGTACAACGCCATGACAATGGACGCCTGTAGCTATACCATGAGTTGGAAAGTAAAGGATATGTTACGTTTTACTCGATACGTAATGCCTGCGACCATATACAACATGGACGTCTAACGCCAGCTCAAAAATGCCCCCAAAAGCAATTGTTCAATTGTGCCAAGATGGGCAGGACGTAGCGCTTTTCTTAACACCGCGCATATTTCGGCGCAACATCTTTGACAAATGTTTAAAGAATACCAATCAAAACTTTGATGGACCAATCACAGCTATTTTTAAATGGCGGTTTAAGTTTTTATAGGTTGATATTGACATTCATTACCGTGATGCATTGAAGAGGGAGTGACAGTTGTCAAATAAAATTCAGGACCGTTTTTGAAAGGCAATTTAATATGGCGTGCGGCTTCCATGTTTTATTTGTTCGTAGCCTAATGCATTCTGACATATTGCAGCGAGCCCGAAGGTTTGACGTATCGAGAAAAACCTAACGTTACCGATACTTGCAAAACGGTACGGCTACTGCTTAGATATTTGTGAGCATCCTTGCAGCTTCGATATATTTGGTGACTGTTCTTGCAGGAAGTGACGTCCACTGTGATAGAGGATAAAAGGGAGAACAGGATTCTGTCCTGTGAAGGAAATAGGATAGATCCGGTACATTTCGGAAACGCGATGACAGCTCATAATATCTTCAATAGTCCCCTCTAGATAAGAAATCAATCTGACACTTTTCAATACATCAAGTCATTTTATGTGTATAAGTAAGTATAGTCCATTTCAAATACGAAAGAACGACGTCAAAACGAAAGTCAAAAGGCGTCAACAATAGGATCAGTAATATTAAAACATACCTGGCCAGACCTTTTTGTGGAGTGATATTTTCGGTGTCGTACACCGATGTATGCAAAAAATATCACTCCACAAAAAACATGTCGATTTGTAGTGGATCAATTAAATGACAAAAGTTTCGAGTGGCATCGGGCCTTCGTATTTGAAATGGACTATACATATAACCTATAACTATAGAGAAGTAACAAATCTTATAATAGAGTGCTACGTGACGACTCGGTGTATTAAATATGATGAGTTGTGTGGGAAGTAAGTAGGTACGGAATTATTAATAAAAATGTATGTAGTTATAAACAGAATCAACTCAAGATTAGAAAACATCAATTTATTTTTATAATTCACGCAATTCGCGCTAATAATAATCTACAAACGTTTCAAGGTAATGTTCATGTACCCATGGCTTTATAATGCGTTATAAGCTTATAAGAAAATTCAATCTGCATATATTTAGTGCTCGTACTATAATAGTCACTAATATAGTTAGCTGACCAATCGTGCACTTTATTGTAAACACTATATTATTATTCTAGAGGGTGTTTCTATGCGAAATTTTTTACGTGTTTTTTTTGTATGAACATGGAAAAACAAAGGAAATGGAAACATCGTAAATAAAGTGGTAATGATACCATCACCACTTTATTTACCGTTTTATAAAAACAAACGAGACTATTATGCCAGAATAGCAGATAAACATGCGTCTGCTACAAGATAATCGAAAATGACTCCACTATTTATACGGAGTTCGCTACGAACAAATAAAACATGGAAGCGTGCGCCATAGTACCTAAATTGCCTTTCCAAAACGGTCCTGAATTTTAGTTGACAAATATCACCCCTTCTTTAATGCATCACGTCAATGAATTTCAATGTCATCCTATAAAAACTTATAGTTGTGATTGGTCCATCAAAGTTTTGATTGGCTATTTTCTATAAACATTTGTCAAAGATGTTGCGCCGAAATATGCGCAGTGTTGTGAAAAGCGCTATGTCCTGCCCATCTTGGCACAATTGAACAATTTTGGGGGCATTTTTGAGCTGGCGTCCCAAGTAACATGGGCCTGAAGGCTTAAAACGAATTTATCTATTGATAGTCTATTCGCAGTTTATTTTTAGATAAGGGCTTTCTATAAATGGTTTCTATGAAGAAAAAGTATCCTTATAGGTGTATCTTTTCTCATATTTGATTTTTTTAGATGATTTGATCTATAGAATACGTATTTTAAGTACATTTCTAGGTATGACGATTATCTTAGGACATATTGTTCTATAAATAGTTAATAAAGCCTAAAGGTACCTATTTTCCAGTATTTTATTAGATAAGATAGTAAATGTTAAGATTTAACTTCCTACAGATATTCCGTATTAGCTAGTGGTACTCTTATGTTTGCTTATAAAAAGACTAAAGTCTACATAAACTACTTTTGTAGATATCTTTCAGTAAGTCTAATAAAATGTTAGTGAAATAGTGGTTCCAGTGTTTATTTGCTTAAAGATAGTGTAAATAAGTGCAATTTTACTAGATCAGGTGGCTTTATGCAATGGAGACAGTAAAACAAATTAAAAGATCTGGTGGCTTTCGTCGGAGAGTCAGCAAATATTTAAAAATAGAAGAAAATACAGAAAAGGAGCAAAAGGAGTTCCGATTCTGATTTGCGACTCATGAATTAAGCGGGTAAGATTATTAAAATAATAAATAAAGATTAGACAATAATTTTAATTACGAAATGGTTCCATCTACCTATAAATAAATAAACAATGCGTGTCAAATGTTCATTCTTAGAAATCGGGGAAACTTTATACAGATAGGTACGAATATGATAATTTAGATATATCTACCTAATTTAATACGATCCACAAAAAATAAACTTTCCGCCCTCTTCAAATACACTGATAAAACTAAACATAACACGTTAAAACTGCTATAAATCGGCCGCGTGAACCGTGAATACACCAAACAATTCAACAGGTCAAGTCAAGACGTGCGTCTCGCAACTACTCCGCACGCGCGCACGCTGGCGGCGCGAAGTTGCGATTATACCATTACATTATTTCATATTGTCAACAAATAAAAAACAAATTTCTTTAAGAAGGTAACTTCTTGAATTCGTTCTGCATTAATCCATCCAAAATGATACACAACGCACTCAAAATGCCAGTCCTCTGATTGATGTCTAGAAATACTGTGAGAAGTTAAAACAGTATACAAAAATGGCAGTTTATAGGTAATCTTAAACCACTCATAAACCAGTTTATTCCTCGACTAGGAAGTTTGGTTTGCAACAAGTAAAAATAGTCTTGTCATTTACTAGAGCTATACTACAGATTATTCTTTAGAAAGTTTGTTTTAAAGAAATCATTTTTCTAGACAAGTTTAACTAGACGCCATTTTTACTGCCTAATATTTTGTGAAATTATTGTAGCGAACTATTTTTTGGCGTGTTTTTGTACTTTTATGAATATATTCTCTGTAACAAATCGTCCTATACTTTTTAATATACTATATTATGAATGAAACAAATGGCTTAAACATATAAACACAATATATTTTTTTTAAATATTTTTATATTTGGTTAATATTTTATTAAATATTACATTTCAATCGGGCGCTCTTATTTAAAGAGAGTTTTACACAAATTCAGCGCGAGACTTTCATCCGCACCAAGTTTTGCAAGTTTAAGTATCAGTATTAGCCGATGAAAACTAGGCGCATGAAATAAGAAGTTAGAAATTTGTCACGCCATTTTGTAATATTACCTTAGCATTATTCTTTTGAGATATGCGCCATTATACGTATCGTTGTCTATTTCTATTAAAATCTTTCTTAAGGTTGGCAGGGTTGAGTTAATTTGGTTTTAAAACTTCTCAGGTAAATACTTCTGTTTAGCTCTCAAGCTTATCTATTAACCATCTACTAGTGCATATCGTGGTCTATAAACAGTATAGAAAGACTCTAGAAGAATGCCTTAAGACTATTTGAAAATGTTTAATTCTTAACTCTGTCTATTCGTGGTTTCTAGAGGGAGACTTATGAATAGTTACAAGGTTGTGCCCACTTTACTATAGACTATCTATAAGCGTTATTGAAGTTAGCTTGGGGGCAATGTTACTCTTATGGTAGACAATCAAATCGAAGTCTATTAGATATCTAATATCCCCTTTTTAGATTCGCTTTTGTTACTTGGGGTTAGACGTCCATGTTATATATGGTCGCAGGCAGTTCGTCAATAATTTGGGAATGGTAATGATTTGATTGGTGCGACAGAATAATCGCATAGAACTACCCTAGAGTGGTGAATCAGTCGCCCTTCGATCACAGCTCGAACCAGTGGAGCTGAAGGCCGGCAGTAGCCGTACCACGAGTTTTCAAGTATCGGTTACATTAGGTTTTACTTTTACTCGATACGTAAATCATTATATCGCGTTCGCACTTGTTTATTGGAGCGAGCGTTACTCCACCAATCGCCAGACTGCTAACCACCAGTAGCTCTCTCTCTCTCGAACCAGCCGGGTGATCTGGCTGGGTCTCTCTCTCTCTCTCTCTCTCTCTTACCAGCAGACCCACAACAACGAGCCAGCACTGCCACTATAGTTGGAAATTTCTAAGAATTAACTTTTGACAGTTATTGATTAAACCTTATTTATTTATTTATTTAAACTTTATTGCACAAAAGAAAATCTTAAAGTACAAAAGGCGAACTTAATGCCAAGGGCATTCTCTACCAGTCAACCTTAAGGCAAAGCAGAGAAGGTGTGGGCGGTGCTATCTTGGGTATGTAACAAGTAAACTGAAATAATATTAACAACAAACACATGACTCACTATAAAAATATATATATATATTTATCACATTATAAAATATATTATAAATATTTATATACATACATATAACCTACATACATACAATAAAAAACATAATATATATATTAAGACGAAACGTATTAAACTTAGGTACATACTAATTGTTTAATCTGCGAGCGAAGAAAGCACGAACAGATTTCTTAAATGCATACTTGCTGGGAGAAGTTTTAACATCCCGGGGAAGGCTGGCCGTATGTAGGCTTATTAATATGAGGGTAAGGCTAACCGTTTTTCCGATAGCCTTAACGTCATATACCGTATGTATTTGATCGTAAAGCAAAGAAAGAAACACATTAATTTTTAGATCATACTAAACAACTTTTACTATGGGGCCAAACCCGAATTCACGAAAAAAATTTGGACTTTTTCATACATTTTGATTGCGTGATCATGAACACGTTGTATGGGAGAGTAATTTTTTTTTTCACGAATTCGAGTTTGGCTCCATAGTAAAAGTTGTTTAGTATGATCTAAATATTAATGTGTTTCTTTCTTTGCTTTACGATCAAATACATACTGTATATGAGGCTCATTTATAAAGTGTCAAAATTAACATTCTTAGAAATTTCCAACTATAGCGACGCACCGACAGCCGCGCATCAAACACCAGCCTCTCTCTCTCCCTCTGTATTCCCTTTCAGAACTCAGATCGAACTGAGCTTTGCCTTACCGCATCATCATCACCACCAAAATCATTTCTCTCGCCATTATTATTATATTATTATTATTAAGAGTCTGTACTGTTCCACTGCAGGGCAAAGGCCTCCCTCAAATTCTTCCACGTATCCCTATCCCCTGAAGTCTCCCACCAGTCCTTGTTAAAGGCGTCAAGCTCGTCACGCCATCTCTGGCCCGGTCTACCGCGACGCCTTACAAGTTGTGGCACCCAACTTGTGGTTATCTTAGCCCACAGGTTATCCGGCATCCGACAGACGTGTCCCGCCCAGTCCCATTTAAGCTGGCGGGAGTTGCAGCTACGTCTGTTATTCCCGTTATATCGCCATGCCCATGGCAAATTTTTCTTCAACAGCCCCTCAACTCCGTCCCCAAATGACCGACCATCGTGGGATGCGACCCGGCCGCAGCTGCAGTAGCGGAAACGTGTGAGCAGCCACACATACTCCAGGAGGAGTATCGTTTTTATATTAATTCAGCGAGCGCGATGGCCTCCTTTACGTATCGCGTAAAACCTAAGGTGACCGATATTTGCCAACTCATGGTACGGCTACTGGTAAATGAGAATAGTTTAATCGATATACTAGCCTTGCAAGTTTATACAGCGGTATTCATAACGTTCCATGAGGCTTATGCGTCTTTATAAGTGGTATCTCTTGGTAAATCATATTTTACGTAAATAGGTACGGTAGAACGGGAACTACTTTAGGAAAAAATGGGGTTACTTTGATAGATGTAAAATGGCCATAAAAGTGTCAATTGAATTTAATTTATTGGTCCTTTAAGGTTTTAAAGTGCCTTATTAAATACCGATTAGACTCAACTGACATATGACGTAAAAACAGTACGAGTTAAAAACTAAGATTTTTAAGTCACCCCTGCATCTTAAAGTCACCCCGTACTACGGTAGGTACTTGCATGAAAAGTTTAAAATTTAATTGACAAAAATTGCCACATCAAAAAATAATATCAATAAAATTCTACCTTTTTGTAAACACGCTCGTTAAGGTATTCGCGAAAGAAAGTAATAAATTATCTTTCCCAGTACTTAAGTCGGAAAATGAATCGATAAATAAGAAAAGGCTTCGAAGTTGGAGCAAAATTTGACGTTTATGACGTCTTGTCAATGGTGTTTTGGAAGCTGAAAGGCTTTTGATTGAATAGGTGCCCAGCCTTTATGAAGTTGATTTAAGGACTGCATTATTCAAGTTTTTTGTTAATTAATATTTCTTTTACCCGCTTTTTGTAGCGACCAAGTTTTTTTATGGAAAGAAACAAGCTTTAATGTGTTTTGACAATGAAACTCAGAGCCTTATTATAAAGGATAGGAATCTAATTTCAAGTACCTACAGTTTATTGTTACACACAAGAAATATTAGAAACTCACGTGTTCTTGTGTTCGAAATAATTAATTATAAGTAATATTTACATCGGAAGACCACATTAATTTCTACAACGTATTAATTAGAACATCTCGATTAGAAATTTAAAAAACTATCACACTTATCGCAAGTATAATGTTTCATAACACGATCATGATGGCCGGCATATTTATGCCCTTGTCTGTCAATACAATATTACCAAATATAAAATTTTAAACAATTTCATTCCAGTCTAACATACTTAGAACAATTTACACACATTCTGTTACAAGGTACTACTCTCTTTGGATAACTGGGCTTCTAAACTTTAAATAGCTGGCTGAACAAGCTAAAAGGTAGTTTAAAGTAAATCTCCCACGTAAATCCTGCAGGATCGAGCGGACAGGGACCAATCAGATTACAGCGATTGCGATTTAATTTAGCCGACATAATCGCAGGAACAATCGGACGCCTGTGATTGGGTACCGGGCTACGGGATTCAATTAGATCAGCCGCTGGCAACGTGTTGTTCTCTTCAACACTAAAGCCTTTCCGGGGCATTCCAGAGAATGTCCATTAAGTAACGTCATCATTTTACCAATTTCAATATTTCTTTTTTATAAATGAAATGTTTTATCACAATTCCTCAATTGTTCGATGTTTCATTCTTCCCACCCCTCGGTGGGAAGAATAAAACATCGAACGTAATTATTACAATGTAAAGTTTAATCAATTTAATTGACTTAGAACGAGGGTAGACAGCTACGGTGTGTGGGTACTGGGTAGACCACAACTAAAACTCGCAGTTCGTCAGGGTGCTTAGCCAAGTTGCCAATTGCTAACGCTTAATCGTCAATCGTGAACGACAGGCAGCTAATTGTCTTTGTCGCACTAATATGAAAGAGTGACAGAGAGGAAAAACTACGATACGCTACTTAGCGTTAGCGATTGGCAACTTGGCTAAGCATCCAGTTACTCCGTGAAAATAACATTTGCAACAGTGTCGAAATATCTGGTGCTCAATAATTATAATTAACATGGTAAATATCCCGTTTTAAGCCATACTAATAATATGACGGACCATGTTAGCTTAAAATCGATACGTAATGGTTATATAGGTAGATACAACATATTCTTTTCATGAATTATGATGCTAACAGTGCAAGAAAAACAGAAACTAAATAGGCATTTCTTAAATATAATTAAAACTCTTAACAAGTACTCGTACTAGTAATCACGGTATCAGTACAGCCTGTAAGAAAATGAAAGATAAATGAAGACAGTTCAAAGAGAACATCATACATAAGTCTACTTTGAGTGTTGAATATTGTGCCTAATATAACATGTTTATTTCGTTCACCGAGCTGATGAGATCTTTGATAAAATTGCTTTATTTCTTGTCTCGTCATTTATTTCCAATTATTTTGTAAAGTCGACACGTGTATAAATTTTCAAAGGAATTCTCATTTCCAACATAGACACGTACTTCCTTTTCAAACTTTAGTAAATTGTAACAGACATTTGAAATCATAAAGTAGCGTTTCCACGTTGAAGGTAGTTTTATGCCCGTCGTAAAGTCCGCTGCTCTATCCAGACAAGTTTAAACGCTTTTCACACGAGTCTATAGAAATACTCATACAAATTATGTTCGTATGAAACTTGTTCAGTTGTTAAAACGGCTCTCATTTGCAGTGACATGGTTATTAAAATTAATGTTGTTCATTAAGTTCACATAGTTCACTTTGAGTTTGTTTCACTTTAAGCCTTTTCGAATATTTTACACACATTTCCTAGTAATTGTTTTCTAATATATAAAATGTATATAATATAGGCAAAGTTTAATTGGGAAGATCGTTACATAGAACAATGCTTCAGTATACGCGTACTGCCAAGGAGTGGAATTCCCTGCCGGCGTCTATATTTCCGAGATCATATAATCCGTTAACCTTCAAGTCAAGGGTGAATAGACACCTTCTGGGCAAACTCACTCCATCGTAGACCGCGTCTCTGCCCTTGGCTAGTCTGTGGCCATGAGTAAGCCCATTTCAAATTTACAAATAATATGATCTCGAGTGGCGACCACGCACTGGACGGCGCAGCGTGGGAAGGCCCCCCACAAGATGGAGCGACGACCTGGTAAAGGTTGCGGGTGTCCAATGGATGCGGACAGCTCACGACCGATCTTTGTGGAACTCTCTGGGGGAGGCCTATGTCCAGCAGTGGACGTCAATTGGCTGATGATGATGATGATGATGATGATTTTTGTTCTGCTCAGAGGCTCAACCGCAAATCACGTTGCCTTGCCTCCCTCTCACACTTATAGGTACGTACGAATCCACAAGACGTTGATCGTGTTTCACGGTAGGGCGACAGTCCTTCACGAAGAGTTATATTAAGATCATAAGAGTAAAACGCAAGGTAAGAGACGGTTTTACTCGAAAGACGTTTTACCCATATTGGCCTTATATTATACCTACCTTAAACTATACTTTGAACTTGCCCATAATAGTCATGAATGTACCTCCGCATAAGGCTCCTAAAATTAAAATTGTGTAGGTACAGACCAACTTCTCGTATTCCTTTACATATTAATTTTACCTTTATATCTACTTTCTACTACTGCTTTCACCAATAAACAGATCTCGCTTATTTTCTGAACATTTGTCTAAACCCCTGTTTTATTACCAGAACCCTTTCCATACACATTGTATGAAAATAAATGAGTTTGTCAATTAGGCCCCAGACATATTTTTTGAGAACGATCCACCTCCTCTCATTTTGGGTTAGATATTAAACTCCTGAACTAGGTATCCCATTCAAAATAAAGCTAGTTCCACTACTATTAAACTCTAGAACTAGGCATTCCACTTAAAATAAAGCGTCCCACCGTTCCCCGGCGACTTACAGAAGGTACTATTTTAGTACTGCCCAATGTAAATGTGCTGCCCACTACAACACAAACAGCATAAAAGGTGTCGGTCAAGTTTAACGGACTTTTATAGCTGGATAATAGTGTAGGAGAGTTTACTCTTGCAAGTTATTGCTGCTAGTTTTGAGACGCAACTATGCGTAAGAGTCGATGGAAAATAACTGCCTCTTTTCCGTACACATAAGTTTAAAACATGCAGGTGTAAACTCAGCTTATAGCGAAGTATATTGACGGTAAAATCGATTTTGTATAAAATCTTCGTAGTCTAGACGGAACTCTCAAGATAGAAACACTTACGACCTGTTTCACAATTACCCGATAAATAAATCCTTCGTATAAAATTGTCGCTATCCTTTCCCGCAGGCATATAAAAGAAAATGACAGCTAAAATTAATCTGACATATTTTATTCGGGGATGATGAATCAAGAAGGCTTAATACAATAGGATGGTCATAATTTGATAAATCGTATTCATATAAAAATAAAACAATCCATGTCCTGAATATTTAAATTGACGTAATATCAAAATTACCACGGATATTGAGATCATAGACAGAATCTATAATGGTATCACTGCATAAAGGAGTGTTTAATACAGATTTTCTAGCTCGTCTGGTTTAAATATTAAGCTGAGCTTCGGATCAACGCCATTTAAATCCTTTTAAGAACACTTCAGCAAAACGACGAGAGCGGCTGAATACCTACTAGAAAAACTACAGCAACGAAGCAGAATAAATAACAGTTTTCAAAGAGAAAAAGCTCTAACTACTTAATTAGGTTTGTAGTTGAAACGTTTTACTTTCTTATCTGCAATGACTAGGTAAGAATTAAAGGCTTTAGTAAGTATGACACTTTTCTGATTTTTAGTCGGAGTCAACCCATTGGAAGATGGAAGGCCACTTGAGGGCATTTCCACGCAAGAGTGTAATGTAAGTGACTAATTTATCGCGTGTTTATTTACTAATTGTCCAAATAATGTCATCTTCTGCTGTCACTTTCTTTACATCTACATAGATTTACCCTAAAGCTACCCTAAGAGATATGTGTATTTATTTTATCATTTCGACATAGACGACTCTAGGGCCTAGGGTACCGAGTGGTTGATAGTACCTACCTATTCTTACGCAAGTGTTCTTTAGGGGCACTTAATAATTACGTTCTGTAGCATAAATTGTATTTTTTTAAACATTTAAGCTTCCATACATTTATATTGCAGTAAGTACCTATACCTAGTGAAGATGTTTGTTTGCGAGATTTAGCAGTAAGCTCAAAACTACAAGACATTTCCGTCAAACGCCTTTAATTACGCGACGTCACGAAATGCTTATTCATTGTAACACTTTATTGACGTAAATGATTACACCAATAAAGATTAGCCGAACAATTACACTGTACATCAACGAGTTTAGGTAGCTATCCACGTATTCAGCTACGAACAGGGAGCCTTTAATGAATTTATCTTGTCAGAGGGAACGTTAAGCAAGTTTCAGAACAAATTACGGGTGTAAAGTTGTCGCACCTTCGACTTGTACGGTAATTACGGGTAGTTGGAGAAGGGAGCTGACGAGCGCGTATCGCGGATCCGCTTGGCGCAAACGAGCGAGATAACCGCTTTATTGCTTGACGACATGCCAACGAATCAATATTGTGACGATACTGTGAATTAAAATCGATATACCGACTTGTCTGTATTTGCTGGCTCGTGTCTGGCTCCTAGTTCTGCAAAATAAAACTGAAATATGCGTCAAGGATAACTTCAGCCGCTCCACTGTTGTTTTATGTATCGCTCGGCTTTATGATACGTCGTTTGGTTGACGACGGCCTTTTTAGTTTACGACTATAAGTTTTTTGGGCTTATATTAAGCAAAATGTCCCCCGTTTCATCTTAAGCATGTGGTAGAACGTCTTTTTAAGGGAATGGAAGTGTGGTTCAAACTGGCACTCGAGGATCAAGATAGCGGATGATTGTATAAGGAAAAAAAGAATGTGGTGTAAGTGAGATTAGCCGCCGGCGAGTGGCTGGCTACCAGGCTCGCAGCGCTGTCGCGGAGTGTCGCACGGCGCTGTGAAACGGAGCATGTAGGTTAAGAGCCCTCGGCGCTTTGTTAGCGCGCTCTAATCACTGCCAGCCCTCGACGCCACGCGACTCGAGGGCTCGTGGCACTAGCGTTTTGTGCTCCTCGCCTATCTCACTTCCCATGCTCTCCTGGTACTGCGCATAATTCAAAAGATTTCCAGCGC
Organism: Thaumatotibia leucotreta; assembly: GCA_025490895.1. Taxonomy (NCBI): domain Eukaryota; kingdom Metazoa; phylum Arthropoda; class Insecta; order Lepidoptera; family Tortricidae; genus Thaumatotibia; species Thaumatotibia leucotreta. Next base: position 12,050 of record JALPQI010020026.1, read on the forward strand.
CATAAAATTATAAAAAAAACTATCAATCTAAATAGACTTTATGCCCGGATTTGGCAGCGAGGCGGCTGGACACAATCCAAGGTACTCTTTTAATTTCACCAAATCGAGGTTGCGCCATATTTTTTTGGATAAACAAAGGCGTGAAACTACCAAGTTACATTTGCCAACGGGAATATAGTGGTCGTTGAAGAAAATTGGACATGGTGGAGGTCATAAGGCCTGCAACGGCGTGGCGGTGTTATGGTATCGATACAACAGGGCCACTCGCGTCTATTATTGTTTTGGCAGAATTTATATGGATGGCGTTGACCGTGCTTTGAATTTGTAATTGGATTTCGCGAGAGCTCTCGTCTGGCGCGATCGAATCTTTTTTATGGTATCCCGTGGGCGGAAAGTTTTTATTGCTTCACGCTTTTTGCTAAGCTTTTGGGAATGACGTTTTGATTTTGCCATTGTTTATGCGGTGTACACAATATTTAATTGAACATACATACGATAAAACAATCAAATGCGGTTGCATTGTTTACGGATTCAATGTTTTGGTAGAATGTTATGTAAGTACTTTACCTACGTACCAAAATAGACATGTATCTATTTATCATAATAATCATAAATGATACGTAGGTATAATGGCATGAACGACATTAAAAATCACGAGTTTTAGAACAACTTTAAGATACAATTTTATGCATGTCTACGGAGGCCAACCAAGCAACAAAATAAAATAATATATCATACAGCTACGCTAAGTACCAAAGTAGCATCAAACTGTAGCTAAAAGTCGACGAGCGTGTACAAAACTTCTAATAACATGAGAATACACTAGACTAAATACTAAACACTCTTGTTGTACCCTTTCTGTCTGCCGTTTCTGCTTGGAAATTCGTTTAAAACCGTCAAGTGTATATTATAGCGGGGAAAATAGGTTCAAATGGATTTTCCGACAGGGTAATAATGAGGTGCGGTTTGCTCGTCCCGGGGGAGGTGGGGCAAGACGGCAACTCATTTCCGCCGCACCGGAAGAAGGCCGGCCAATAAGAAAAAAAAATGGATTCAGAAGTCACTCGTACTCTCTTAAAGCGTAATTTTATATTTCCTTGCTTTGTCGTGCAGGACGTTGATATTGATCGCTGGAATTGGATTTTATTTTGGCATTCATAAATGTCTGTCGAATCAACAATGCGTTGTTAATCGTTTGTCTCTTATCTGCCATTTTGACATTTATATTTGTAGGAAAAGACAACATTTTATAGACAATCTGGTGGCTTATGATGGTCACGCGTTTACCCTTTGTCGTGTTAGTCATTACTTTCATACTTGTTAGAACCGGACAGTTATAACGACAAACGATTATGCTATGCACGGCACACGGCATCATAATAAGCCTACTGGAGCCATTTTTGGCGGTCCGATTTCTCTGACGTTAAGCTGTTGTCAAAAATGACGGCCTTTGTATAATTTTTACCAACTACACAATACTTATTCTAAATCAAACCGACTAATCCCTACCTCCAAAGCTATTTCGATTTGGTCCCGATGCGCTATTTTTTGGCAAAACAGCTTCCAGGTCGTTCCTGGCAGACAGCCAGGGTTGCCAACAACACATGTAGGACGCCAAGCCCCGGTTATGCCCGCCCTAGTTTAGCTGGAGCCTTTTTTTAGTCTGTACTTAATTGGCATCCCTGTTTTGCTGGCTATCCATTCTCGGGGAATCTGTTAATTTGGATCTAAACGAGAATAAATTAGGAGATTGCTTAGCTTTTTGCTTTATTTTGCTTGTATTTTTATTTTTTGTAGTTTCTTACTGATTTTTAGGTTCAGGACCCAAAATGACAAACGAAACCCTTATAGATTCGCCATGTCCGTCTGTCCGTCTTATCGCAGCATAGCTCAGTGGCTGTGAGTACTAGAAAATTGCAATTTGGCACAGGTATGCATATAATCACGTCGAAAAAGTGGTAGAAATATTAAGTTGAGATGATCTGTTTACTTTTTCGAAACTTTCTTTCAGAGTTGCTTGTTTACTACTCAACCCTAAAAACAACCATTAAATATATTTTCCTGAATATAGTTAATATTTGACCTAAAGCTCCCATATACCAGTACCATTTTCGTTATGGACAAGATTCTACCGGACCAGATACTGATACAAATAAATATCTTGGGACATC
>JALPQI010020027.1:0-21453 GCA_025490895.1 Thaumatotibia leucotreta
ATCTTTCTTTAGAATGGTACAGAACAAAAGCAACTCTGTTACTATTTAGCAAAATTTAACTGTAGATAATTTGTACTTATGTAAATGCACCAACAGGCTTAGCAGTCTTAGCACATGATTGGGCGACAGTATGATAGACTTCCTATCTTTATCTATGTTAGTAGTGTTAGTAAAAGAGAGAATCATAATCTACCTTGTGGTAACATACTGTTGCACCAATCATATGCTAAACCTATACCTTTTGTCAGTAGAATCCGAAAAAAAAACCTAAAAACTTGCATTATTTTATAATCATGCACTTTTAGAACACAATCTTGGTTTTATTACCAACTTTAAACCTTAGACCTTGAGTCCAGTTACATTTTTAGAAAGATTGATATTTATTCGTATTAACGTAAAAATGTGTGTCAAAGACGTCAAATGCTATAGAAAGTCAGACATATTTGTTTACATTTTTTTGGATTCTACTGATGAATTGGTATACAGAGGCATGATTCACAAAGGCAGTTGTAGCTTACTTAATACATAGAACAACAACCTTTTTAACACCATGAATTACACTAGTATTACATTACAAGTTGCAAGCATTTGAGAAACAGGCCTCAGGACTTAACATATGTATTTGAATTCCAGTCAGCCATCAACAGAGTGATGCCGCAGGACGGCAGCCGGCCCGCCCGTGAAAATGACGTGGACGTCGAGATGATTGACGACGACATATCTGTGATAACCCCAAAAACACGCCCACCCGGTATGTAGCCACAGAGAATAAATAATCAACAAATAAAAAAATTAAAAACAACTTTTAACTGATTATTTCAAGATCGCATCATCATCAAGTTGACACCAAGTCGAAGTCCCATCCCGTTGACCCTTGGTGCCAACGGGACCATCACGGGGTTATACCGACGATAAAAAAATGTAATCGGTTCACGATTCTCGTAGAGATCAAGTGACTTACTCCTTTTTTGCCTGTATTACCGCTTAACACGTTCGCCCCGGTACTGTTCCACTAAGTGTTAATACTATGCAGATTGAATAATCTCATAGAACTCCTATGCCAGTGACAAACATGTATACCCGAAGTGCCGGCGACACAACACTTGTGTCAAAACCAGAGATCGGGCAAATGTTCGTCATTGTTCGCAATAATATGGACATGACTCCAAAGTTGATTGAATAATTAATCATTTAGTTATTTTTAGAAAATTACCTGTTTGAAACCGGTAACCATGAAAACCTTTGTAAATAGTCAGATTAAAGCTTCGAAATCAAATTTCAAGAAATTATTCGTTTAAATTTTCATTTAATCAACTTTGGAGTCATGTCCATATTATTGCGAACAATGACGCACATTTTTCCGATCCCTGGTCAAAACTCATAGTGTTTATATTTTTAAGCTACTGGCATTAGGATTGAGAACTTGTACGTTTTTAATTTCACTTTTAATTTCAGATCGAGAAGACAGCAATCAAGCTTCAACCTCGTCTCCTAGAAATAGTTACACTAGTTTGGTAGAGCTGCAAGTACACTATAACAATAAAATACATGAAATCAAAATGTCCGGGGCAGCTACAGTCAGTAAGTATTCCTACTAATCTTGCTATTTATTTTTCATTTACTCTGATTCGGATTTGTGGTGGGAAGTCCATGCAAGTCAATTTCCACTCGCCTGACTATTTGAGAGTAGGTGCCTCATTCTTCAAGCACGAAATAAAATTTTCATTATTTCCGGTTTATCGAAAAAAATAGTGACCCTTTCAGTTTACTATTAGGTATGCCCTTCATCACATCATCAGCCTGTGATAGTCCACTGCTGGACGTAGGCCTCTCCTATTAACTATGCGTATAGACGCATTAGGAGGCAAATGCCCATAATCGCCACGCTGGGCAAGCGGATTGGCGATCGCAGTAATGTGTCCACTTTGATGACGCTGCTGCCCATCATCAATCGTTATCAAAAATGGCCAGTGACATTTCAATCCCTTAGTCGGTTCTTACGACACCCGCAGGAAGAGTTGGGGGGTATGCCCTTGACTATCATCAATTATAAAAAACCTAGTAAATATGTGAGTTATTATCGCCACAGACATTTATGAGCAAAGCTAGTTCATTTATGTTTTTTGTTGCGGTGTGATAACTAAGATTTTACACTTTACAGATGACCTAAAGAAGCGCCTAGAATCAGTGTGCGGAGTCCCAGTATGCCGACAACAGATCTCCGGGCTAGGAGGATCCCGGGCTACTTCTAATGCTGCATTAGGAGGCCTCGGTCTGCAGCCAAACTCTGTGCTGCGGTTGAAGCAAGCTGATGAACTCATGCCAGATGACGAGTAAGTAGCTTGTAGGGCACCGCAGTGTAAAGGGTCTACAAAGTTTTGATGAGCGGATGAGTTACTCACGTCCGCAGGAATTGCCACTCACACCCAGCACATGTCCCCCGGGTGGTGCTAATCGCGTAACAACCTTTCGGCTGCTGTACTTGTTACCAATTATTGACCTCACAGCAAGAAAACCAAGTCACTGCTAACTTCGAATGTGAATTGAATTCTGAATACCCACTATTATGTCTATAGCATGATATATTTGATAAGATTAGTTAACAATTATTACTTAGTGTGAAAAAACTTTTGTTACAGTGACTATTGAAAATAAAAAAAAACTAAGTTACTCTTTAGATAATAAAATGAAAGAACCAACTAAACTCTATGACCGTAAACGCCAATAAAATCATATCATTTATTTATCAACCAATAGAATCAATAACAAGTCTCAATCAAATCCAAAGCGCGTCAAGTAACGCCAATTTCATATGACCATATTTATGCAGACCAACTTCAATTTTTGGACAATGCAGAAAGCGACCAAACTCAATGCGTTAAAGTTTAAGTCAGTTTGACAAAAATAGTAGTTGGTCGCTTTCTGCAATACTATGGTCATATTATTATAGTTGCCGATATCTATGAATGAACTTTTGACAGTTATAGTATTAATATGAGGGTAAGACTCACCATTTTTTCGATTGTCTTAACGTCATATATATACGCCTCATTACGAAACTGTAAAATATTCATTCTTAGAAATTGGCAACTATAGGTGACCCAATATTAATAATGAATTGTTTTGTCAGAGTGGCGGAACGTCTGACGAACACCTACGTGTTACACGTGACCCATGAAGACCTCGGCAAGGACTACACGCTCAAGTACCCCGGCACGAAGACTGTTCAGGAAGTGAAGAACGACATATTTGCGCTCACCGACATTCCTGTCAGGCATCAGGTCTGTGGGATTATACTTAAAACCTAATTAGATTCCAATATACGTCAAAAAGTATTTTGCCTAGACCCCGCGACGACAACAACGTATAAGGTGCAATCTGCGATTTTTTGTCATCGTAGATAGCACTTTGTACGTTGTATGTAGGGTTGAATCTGCTATGAAAAAAAATCGCTAATTGCACCTTATACGTTGTTGTCGTCGCCCGGATTCTTGTGGCGGTGACGTCGCAATTGGGTGATTTATTTAGGGATTAATTTATGGTTTTTATTATTTTATGGTGATTAATTAGGGAGTAAATGGAATGGTAGAACAAAATTAATACATTTTTCAACACTTTTTTTTTGTTGTATGTATGTTAACTGATATCTCCGAGAATCGAGAACCGATTTTGAAATTTCTTTTTGTGATCGAACGTGTATTACCCCTAGATGGTCCCGTTGGCACCAAGTTGGGGTCTGATGATGGGATCTTGGAGAAATCGAGGGATCTCTTCTAATCTTATAGGTACAAACGACAACACTGCTGTGAATACAGACAAAGTGCCAGAAATATGTATACACACCTTTATGTCCAGGCAATAAAGTTCTGTTTACATATTTTTGGCACTTTGCCTGTGTTCACAGGTGTGTTGTTGATTGTATTATCAAACCGCAATTAGAAAGGGATTCGAATGTACTGTTGACACAGCAATGTATAAGTCAAACTAGGATATATTCATAGTTATATTCAAGTATTCATAGTTTAAGTACAGAGACTTACAGACAATAGATTAATTAATCATTCGCTACATCTATAAGCAACTCTTTTATTGGTAAATATTGTGTCATTTGTTGTGTCAACAGTACTTTCGAATCCCTTTCTGATTCCGGTTTGATAATACATGTATGGCGCTTTTGGTAATTTTCATTCATTTACAAGAATTTGCATTTAGAAAGTAGGATTTGAGGATACCAATGATGAAAAGAAATCTCGGAGAAATCGGTTTAAGTCGGTTTTTTTAATTTGGTGATTATTATTATAATAATGAATCTACATTTTCTTATTCAGGTGTGGACGGGGTGGCCAGTTGTGACAGGCCTCGATGACACAGTGCTAGCGATGGTGGGCCTGGACATGCCACAACACGAGTTAGCCGTCAAACGCGGACCCACCAAGGAGTACAAGCGGGTAACTTGTTCTTCTGAATAGCCTTTTCTAATATTTTCTTCGATTACCGCGACGATTACACATGAAATAAAACTATGAAAACGGATAAACTCGAGTATTTTAAATAATTTTAACTTCATTCCGACGTTTCGAACACTTTACAGGGTTCGTGGTCTGCGGATGACTGACAATGGAGTAAATTTGATAGATCTACCTCCATCAAAATAAGAAAGACAAGTACAAAACTACCCACCAAAGAAAAATATACTAAAACACAGACAATACATTTTAAGGGTGGATGTACATACTAAATTTGAAAATTAAGCTAGTTATTCATTACAAGTATAGAATGAAGACAAGAGACAAAATAAATAATCTACGCCGGTTCTATCCTTACGCCTCTGACTGAGAAGTATTTCCTTCCTTTGCATGATTGTCGGAATGAAATTAAAATTAGTTAATATACGCGAGTTTATCCGTTTTCATAGTTTTATTTCAGCCTTTTCTACTTTAACATGCTAAAAGTTCAGGAATTTGCGAATACGCTGAAACGAAGTGCAGATCCTGAGGTGGCCGCCCGTTGATGTCTTTTTTGCTGGCACGTGATTGGTCAAATTTATTTCAGTTGGCTTATAATGTAAGTTCATTATAGTTGAGTTACGAACTCGACGTAAAATGACACACTTCCCGCACTAGAGCCTAAAAAGGCACCATCTGCACTAAAATAGTACATTACGACACAAGTGCGAAAAACATGAAATTCGAAACGAGTGGCGATGTTTTAAATCGACACGAGTAACGAATTTCGTTTTTGCAGTCTCGTACGACGTTTTTTAGTGCAGATGGCCCACCGAAGTTTTGGACCTGACGTAAAATGACACACTTCTCGCACTAGAGCCTAAAAAAGGCACCATCTGTACTAAAAAGGGTATTTTTTCTGTTTTCTTAAGAGCATATAAAATATGACAAAGTGGAAATAAGCCCTTTTGAAAAGACACTCCTTATTTACCTTACTTTATTTATTTTATGTATACAGATAGTAGTGGAGAGTTCAGACAGTGAAAACAGTTCAGTGGAAGAGATAGAGGACAGCGGCGATGGCTTCACGTGCGAAGATGACATGTTTGTGGAACTCGTCAACTCTGAGAGATTGCGTCCACTCAGTAAGTAATCATTTAATGGTGAATATCTGAGCGTTTCAACCGCCTAATTTTGGTGGCATCATTTTTGCCGAAGTCTCTATTCGTTACAATGTGCTACTTTGTCATTTGATTCATTCATTCATTCATTTATTTTTGATAAAACATAGTTTTACAAGTCAGGTAGGTACATAATAATTGAATAATATTAAGACTATGGTAGGTAGGTAGATCTAGTTAGGTACTTATACATACATGATTGAGATTGAGACACGGTACCTTATACAAATGACGAAGTATAACATTGAGACGGTTAGAAACTTCGGCAAAAATAATACCACCAAAATTAGGCGGTTGAAACGCTCAGATATTCACCCTTTAATTTTCTTATTTTTAACCAAACCTCTAAATGGCATTGAACTTATTGTGAAAACATCTTTGAAAACTTATTGCATATATCCGATGAAATTGACTGGTGGTTGCTAAGACCGAGTGGCCGAGCGGTGCAGGCATCAGCCGCGAAAGCTGAGCACGTGGGTTCGATTCCCACCTCGGACGTTGGTGATCTTGGTCGTTATTTCTTTGAAAGAAAGAAAAAAATGTATGTATATGACATCCAATATTTTAACCCTAAATGGCACTTTATGACGTCAGCCTCCGTAGCCTAGTTGGTAGTGACCCTGCCTACGAAGCTGGAGGTTCCGGGTTCGAATCCCGGCGAGGGCATTATTTGTGTATTTATTTATCACAAATATTTGTTCCTTGGTCATGCCTGTCTATCTATTTAAGTATCTATCTATTATATACAGGGTGGTCCAAACCTTGACGTCAAAAAATTTTTTTTAGATTCCTCACGTCATAAGCTATCAGAATATACCCCATGTATGTTAGCCGAGTTTTTGTAGTTTTCGAGTTATGAATTTTTGAAATTTTTTTTTTGAGAAATTCTGGAATGAAGAAAAATATTGATAAAAAAAAACTATTGGGTTTTTTTAATATTTTCTTTTTGTGAAAGTATTACTACAAATAAAGCATTTACTGACAAAAAAATTTGCGTCCTCACTTTGATACAAGTAGGATAAAAAATACATAATTCAAAATTTTACGTTAAAAATGCATCAAAATAGCATTAATGTACTTAAATAAAAGAAATAAAACATATCCCAAGGATTTTTGGTAATGTAATGACTGCCCTAGACCTTAAACCTTTGTAAAAGCCAAAAAAAAGTGATACTTAATAATGAGGATTTTTCGGAGTAGTCTGTCAAATAAACTACTACTACTATTAAAAAAAAATAAAATTTTAAAGTAGTAAAAAACGACTTGAATAACTACACAAATTGAGTTTTCGTGGTATTTTCTGTCTTTGTTTATTGATAAGAACAACAAAACAGACGAAATTTCACTTTATTTTTAAATTAAAAATTTAGAAGTTTTTTTTTAAGTTTATTTAACCGACTACTCCGAAAAATCCTCATTATTAAGTATAACTTTTTTTTTGCTTTTAAGAAAGTTTAAGGTCTAGGGCAGTCTTTACATTACCAAAAATCCTTGGGATACGTTTTATTTTTTTATTTAAGTACATTAATGCTATTTTGATGCATTTTTAACGTAAAATTTTGAATTTTGTATTTTTTATCCTACTTGTATCAAAGTGAGGACGCAATTTTTTTTGTCAGTAAATGCTTTATTTGTAGTAATACTTTCACAAAAAGAAAATATTAAAAAAACCCAATAGTTTTTTTTTATCAATATTTTTCTTCATTCCAGAATTTCTCAAAAAAAAATTTTTCAAAAATTCATAACTCGAAAACTACAAAAAATTGGCTAACATACATGGGGTATATTCTGATAGCCCATGACGTAGGGAACCTAAAAAAAATTTTTTGACGTCAAGGTTTGGACCACCCTGTATATCGTCGCCTGGTACCCACATCACAAGCCTTAATTGATCTTACCGTGGGACTAGGTTGATGTGTGTAAGATGTCCCAAGATATTTATTTATTTATGACTATGAACACTTACTGACGAAAAAAATATGATCAAAGAAAATCATATCAAAAAAGATTGGATAAGCACATGTCCAAAAATATATCTTGAAACAATATCGGACCAAGAGGCATTGGATACAGGCACCATCAGTTGTCTCAACTGTCTGCCTGAATAACAAAAAATAATAATAAAATATGAGCCAAAAATTTAGTTTATAATTTTTCGACTCTAATCCTCTGATGGTTGCTACGGAAGACCAGCGCTGACTGAAACGCGTTGATAGTTTCATACTTTTTCTAGTTGTAATTTTTAGTTGTTTTGTATGGTGTTTTTGTTATTGTGTGTTTATTGTCTGTTTATTATATACTTATACTATATATTTTATACACTAGCGTGGCCGCCTCGTCGGCCAGTGTATACTTAGGTCACAACGGAAGAACAGCGCTGACTTTGCCAGCTACATGCCGAGTTGTGACCCTTTTGTGGCAAGCTGTCGTTCTGTTTATTTGATAATTGTCTTTGTCTACTGTGCTTGTCATAAAAGTACATTACGATACACATGGGAAAAGGAAATTCGTAACTCGTGTCGATTTAAAGCACTCCTTTCGGTCATGCTTTAATTTATCTTCACTCGTTTTGAACTTCATTTTTTTCGCACTTGTATCGTTATGTTGTCAGCCTCCGTAGCCTAGTTGGTAGTGACCCTGCCTACGAAGCTGGAGGTTCCGGGGGAATATTTGTGTATTTATTTATCACAAATAGTTGTTCCTTGGTCGTGGCTGTCTATGTATTTAAGTACCTATATGTATCTATAATGTGATTATTGTGTTATATATACACTTGGTACCCACATCGGCCACATCACAAGCCTTAATTGAGCTTACCGTGAGACTAAGAAGATTTGTGTAAGATGTCCCAAGATATTTATTTATTATTTGTTAATGTTGAATATTTCCTGACAGTGTCGGAGCACGTGGAAGACGAAGCCCTCGGCTGCATCGAGTTCGCGGAGCGGTTCCGCGCGCGCTACGGGCCCAACACTCCGCAATTCTTCGAGGGCACACTACAGGACGCCATCAAGGAGTCCTGTCTCAAACCCGCGCGTGAGGTAAGGTCTCTGCTGCGACCATATATAATTCTGTCGCCACAGTGTCAGAACACGTGGAAGACGAAGCCCTCGGCTGCATCGAGTTCGCGGAGCGATTCCGCGCGCGCTACGGGCCCAACACTCCGCAATTCTTCGAGGGCACACTACAGGACGCCATCAAGGAGTCCTGTCTCAAACCCGCGCGTGAGGTAAGGTCTCTGCTGCGACCATATATAATTCTGTCGCCACAGTGTCAGAACACGTGGAAGACGAAGCCCTCGGCTGCATCGAGTTCGCGGAGCGATTCCGCGCGCGCTACGGGCCCAACACTCCGCAATTCTTCGAGGGCACACTACAGGACGCCATCAAGGAGTCCTGTCTCAAACCCGCGCGTGAGGTAAGGTCTCTGCTGCGACCATATATAATTCTGTCGCCACAGTGTCAGAACACGTGGAAGACGAAGCCCTCGGCTGCATCGAGTTCGCGGAGCGGTTCCGCGCGCGCTACGGGCCCAACACTCCGCAATGAGGGTTTTTGATACTTTTTCTGCCACTATGGGGAGGTGAGATGGCAGCACTGAGCCGACCGTATAACGAACTGTCAAAATAAATACGCGCATTTAATTTTCAACAAATTTATAGGTTTATTTATTCTGAAAACCATTACTTTAGTCATATTGTTACCTAAAATAAATAAATAAAATAGTTCCAAGTCAATTCTCATGAAATTAACAAAGTTATAGTAATTATTTTGAATACCAGTGACTTTGAGCGCCTGTTTTAGAGTTCAATCTTCAGTTCGACGACCATGTATTAGTCGTAATCCATTACAAAATCAATTCTCTTCCAAATAAAATAGAATTTCAATATTTTAGGCCCAGGTGCCTATAAATAGTATGAATCTGACAGCTGACGAGACCAGGTGCGTACGAAGCGCCGCCTGGTGGCAGAAAAATTATCGAAAACCCTCATTCTTCGAGGGCACACTACAGGACGCCATCAAGGAGTCCTGTCTCAAACCCGCGCGTGAGGTAAGGTCTCTGCTGCGACCATATATAATTCTGTCGCCACAGTGTCAGAACACGTGGAATACGAAGCCCTCGGCTGCATCGAGTTCGCGGAGCGGTTCCGCGCGCGCTACGGGCCTAGCGTTGAAAATTTCCGGATTAAATCCCGTTTCTTTCCAAACAGCTCGTTTTTTTCCTGATTTTTTCGAAAAAAACAATGAAATTTTCCACTTTAATTTTCAACTCTAAACCAATGTAAATTAGGTCTAATTTTCACTTATACCAGGAGAACGCGATGTCACAGAGGAAAAGTCAATTGAAACAGATGGCAAGGAGTGACAGTGACAGTGACATTGATTGTTTCTGAAAAAATCCGAAAAAAACGAAGTTTTCATACATTCCCGAAAAAAACATTTTGTTTTTTTCCGACATTTTCAACGCTATACGGGCCCAACACTCCGCAATTCTTCGAGGGCACACTACAGGACGCCATCAAGGAGTCCTGTCTCAAACCCGCGCGTGAGGTAAGGTCTCTGCTGCGACCATATATAATTCTGTCGCCACAGCGTCAGAACACGTGGGTCAAACTTAAACCCATGTTCGGAGTCTTTCCGGTGGACAATCTAAAAGTTAAAGCCTATAAAGCTTGATTTTCTTATGAAAGCCTAATCTTCATTAAGAAGTCCTCCTTTTCCATTGCTTCGTATGATAAAAATCATTACTATCTGTCCACAGGCTGTCAACTATCGACCACAGGAAAGAAAAAGTGCGTGTTCTGCTGAACTGTAGAGCTCCTCTTTCCTGTGGCCAATAGTAAGCAACTGGTAGGAGTGTAGACGTGATTTTTATCATACAATTCAATAGGAAAGGAGTGCCTTTAAATGACAATAAGGGTTTAATAAGAAAATTAACTCTCATAGCCCTTAACTTTTAAAATGTCCACCGGAAAGACTCGTAACATGATTTTAAGTTTGACCCACGTGGAAGACGAAGCCCTCGGCTGCATCGAGTTCGCGGAGCGGTTCCGCGCGCGCTACGGGCCCAACACTCCGCAATTCTTCGAGGGCACACTACAGGACGCCATCAAGGAGTCCTGTCTCAAACCCGCGCGTGAGGTAAGGTCTCTGCTGCGACCATATATAATTCTGTCGCCACAGTGTCAGAACACGTGGAAGACGAAGCCCTCGGCTGCATCGAGTTCGCGGAGCGCTTCCGCGCGCGCTACGGGCCCAACACTCCGCAATTCTTCGAGGGCACACTACAGGACGCCATCAAGGAGTCCTGTCTCAAACCCGCGCGTGAGGTAAGGGGTTCTCTGCTGCGACCATTTATACAGGGTGTGGCCTGTAATAGGAGCAAAAAATGAAACGGTACACTAATAACCCAATAAATAGTCATAATTTAATAGTTAAAACTTTAAAAAAAAAACATTTTTTTTCCTTTTTAGGGTTCCGTAGCCAAAATGGCAAAAACGGAACCCTTATAGATTCGTCATGTCCGTCTGTCCGTCTGTCCGTCTGTCACAGCCAATTTACTCGGAAACTATAAATGCTACAGTAACGAAATTTGATAAGGATATGTGTTTTATAAACCGCTACAGGAATGTGATACTAAATTGTAAAAAAAACCATTGGGGTGGGGGCCCTCCATACATGTAACTGAGGGATAGAATTTTTTTTTTTTGTTGTACATAAGCGTGTGGAGTATTATTAGAAAGGTCTTTGAAAATGATATGAAGGTTTATACATCACATTTTTATTTAAGCAAATCGTTTTCGAGATATCAGGTCTCAAAGTCTGAAAAATGTGTCCCCCCCCCCTCTATTTTTGAAACTACGTGATATAAAATTCTGAAAAAAATATATGTTATGCACATTAATAAACTCTATCAACGGTTTTTGGTTTGATAAAATTATCTCCTATAGTTTTTGAGATAGGTTGATTTAACTGTATTTTTTTAATAATAAATTGATAATGGTACGGAACCCTTTGCGCGCGAGTCCGACTCGCACTTGGCCGGTTTTTTTATGTAGTTTTACTGTAGTCGACTTATACCAAAAAAGTTAAATCGGTGTAATACAAAAAAAAAATTTTTTTTTTTGCTAAACCAGTTAAAAAACCATGAGTTCAAAAAAACTTTTTAGCTCATTTAGTTTTATGTCCACTGAACTACCAATATATGTTTAATCATTAATAAGGTACAATGTTGTGATACCTAGATACATCACTCATAACTTTAACATACTGTTTCTCCTTAATGGATAACTTTAAAACACTGGGACCTTTTGCGAATAACTAGAGGCAGTCAGAGGAGTCTTCCATTTGATTTTTTGCTCCTGTTACAGGCCACACCCTGTATAACATGGACGAATTTATTACATTATTAAGACCGCTTTGAGGAAAAACTCGTTGAATTGCCGCTTTCTTATTTAACTTTTCAAGTTAACTGTTTGTCTGGAAGTCTGAAATAAACAGTAATAGAAGCTCTTTACTGAAATTTCTGACACTTAGACACTGTCTTATTATGAGGATATTTTTCTAACGAGTATCATTTTTAATGTCAGTCTGCGACCATATATTTATAACGTGGACGTCTAACGCCAGCTCAAAAATTACCCCAAAACAATTGTTCAATTGTGCCAAGATGGGCAGGACATAGCGCTTTTCTTAATACCGCGCATATTTCGGCGCAACATCTTTGACAAACGTTCATAGAATATAGCCAATCAAAATTTTGATGGATCAATCATAACTAGTTTTAATTGGCGGTTTAAGTTTTTATAGGTTGATATTGAAATTCATTACCGTGATGCATTGAAGAGGGGGTGACACTTGTCAACTAAAATTTAGGACCGTTTTTGAAAGGGAATTTAGTATGGCGTGCGGCTTCAATGTTTTATTTGTTCGTATGTTCTCTGCCTTTTCACCGAAAATAGGCAGGATGACTGGCAAATTAAATCAGCATCTTTTTTTAAACTGTCAAAACGATCACCACTATGGAATTTTATATGTAATACTCAAAAATGACGTCACGTTTGAGTACTGCCAAATAATGACTCGACATGGCAATGACTTGTCATTTATTTTACATGAATTTCATTTGCTACCACCCCAACTCTTTCCGTGGGTATTGTAGGAGTTCACTAAGGAATTGAAGTGTCACTAGCCATTATGTTAATAAAAGATTCATGATGGGCAGCAACGTCATCATAATGGAATCTGTGATCGCCACTCGTGAATTCATTCAATTTTGTACTAAAGGTGCATTTCACGCAAAAGTCTACTTTGTCGGGTACGTGACGGCTACAGCTACTTTAGAAATACACGGAAAGTGCGAGAATTCTCTACAAATACAAACACCCAGTTATAAAATAAAGACACCAAAAATTGTATTCGTAACTTAGATGTATAGACAGTTCCACGAGAGTTGAGGTCACGCACATATCAACATGTCATGTAAACACACGGGGAATTTGAAATTGTGTTCTTTTTTCGTACTGACAGCAAACCCAATTGCAACTGTAAAATTGACCAAAGAGTTTGTTCAAGGGATTTGCTTCAATATTTCGACGCAAGTCGTTCATTTTTTGCAAATAGTACTTCATTTGGATGTGTAATCATTCACCTCAACTCTGGTGACGGTACCTATTATATGCGAAGAACGGCGTAACGAATCCGACATTCTTGTGGAATGTACCTAAAAGCTAACTACTTTTTTTACAGCGGAAACTCCTAGGCGTATATCTGCACCACGAACAATCGGTGCTGGCGAACGTATTCTGCGCTCAACTGCTCGGCTGCGAAACAGTTCTGCACACGCTCAACCACAACTTCGTGTTATACGGCTGGGACCTCACGGATCCTAATAACAACAATATGTAAGTGAAATTTCTAGTTTTAGGGCTTCAACGAAAGGCCAGCGTCAAGAAATCCAAGAGATCAAAAAAAGCGCTTGTGACCTAGCGGTAAAACGCACGGCTGCTACGCAGCGATCGTGAGTTCGATCCTCAATGAGTTTTTCAAAAACTCTTGTACGAAATATCATTTGATATTCACAAGTACGTGCAGTGAAGGAAAACATCGTGAGGAAACCTGCATGCACCTGCGAAGAAATTCAAGGGTGTATGTGAAGTCCCCAGCAAGTACTAGGCCAGCGTTGGAACCACGCAAAATTGGCACGTTTGATGTCGCGTTACGGAAAAATGGCCAGAATACAACAACAATCCAAGAGATGCCTTGACACAAAGCTGGGTGAAAACCTTTGAATGATTTTTCTGACACAAAGCTGGGTGAAAACCTTTGAATGATTTTTCATCTATGTCATTTTCTTAGTTAACAGTTTTGTTACGTACTAAGTTGATGAATAAACGGCTTTCTATATGTGCCACGAATTATGAATGCTGGCGAACGTATTCTGCGCTCAACTGCTCGGTTGCGAAACAGTTCTGCACACACTCAACTTCGTGTTATATGGCTGGGACCTCACGGATCCCAACAACAACAATATGTACGCATTTACGAATTTTTTATGAATAAAGATATGTAAACAGCCGTGTCGTAAAACCCCCAAATCTTCCCGTGGGTGGCGTAAGTCGACTAAGGGATTGAAGTGTCACTAACCATGCATTTATTAAAGATCGGACAAGTTCTCGAAGCTCTCAGTTTCACTTGTCAAATAAACAATTTTATTTGAGTTTGAACAAAGTTCTTAAATCGTTCCCTCTCTTTATGACAGTTCAAAGTAAAACCGATATTAACCTCTATTTTTCGAACCGGTTCCGAGCCCTATTAGTGCGATATGTTTCAGACAGCCTAGTTCTCTATTATCATTATCAAGCACGAAGCCCGCCTCACCGCAACGACTGGGCGGCACGAACGGATCTTCTTTTATTTATTGATAAACAAACTATAAAGCTTGTTCACGAAATAAAGTAGCCATCGTAAAATCAGTCTCTACTGTTACACAATAGTCCCATGTAGTTCTAACAGCCATGGGACTGTAAATTGATTCTTCTGTTTTATGTTTAAGAATAATATCCAAAAGCATTCGCTGAAAAGTCGTCAAAATCAAAATAACTTCAGATAATGCTTAATGCAAAAGTTCAGGCCCAAAAAAGTGCGAACTTCGGAGACGATTTTAACAATGTTCGACTTGAAATAGTTAATAAAAAATGTAGACACGAGATTCACACTTTATTATAGAACCGGTATTTTAGTTTAGTTAAGACCTATAGGGAAACTAAATTACCCAAAATGGTAAAATAAGAAGAAACACTACTTAAATCCAGAAGTTTAAATGAAAGTCCATAATTATGGAGAAAGGCCATAGTCGGATTTTCATAGTAAGTCAGCCTTTAAATCAACTAGACTCTAGTATTTTTTTGTGAGTACCTCTTATGGTGAAGAATATTTCTGCTGAGTATCAACGTCCTATCGGTGACAGTTTTTGACTTATGATTTTTTTTAGTTTTTTCTTTAATGTGTTGTATCTCAGGATGTATAAAAGCGAATTGCTTCAAATTTTGAAATAATGTTCTTTATTTAGATATGCATCGAATTTAAAAAAATGAATATCGATTGTCGTATAAAAAAAAGAAAAAAAAAGACCAAAAAATTTTTCATATTTTTTTTTGTGTACCTATGAATTAGTGACACCTCTATTTTCTTTTTCTAATTATAGACCATACATTGGCCTACTAGTTGCCTAAGTATCAAAATTTTCCAAGCGGTACTTCTTACCAAAAATCGGCAATATGTGTGGTCAAGTTCTGCATTCAATCGGTGTTTTTCAATGTAGTATACAAACTCTTCATTTATATTTCAGTTTTCTTATCAGGTTATCTTATTTAAGAGTAAATGCTAATGACAACTTAATGTCATCATGATGCAAGCTGTTTATTTCATTATTAATCGGCCGTTTACCATTTCAACTAGCGTATATAGTAATATATTCCAGAAATATATTATTTTTAATGAATATCTCATAAATAATATCGAATTACGCTAGTTAAAATAATAAACGGCCGATTAATAATGAAATAAACAGCTTGCATCATGATGACATTAAGTTGTCATTAGCATTTACTCTTAAATAAGATAACCTGATAAGAAAACTCAAATATAAATGAAGAGTTTGTATACTACATTGAAAAACACCGATTGAATGCAGAACTTGACCACACATATTGCCGATTTTTGGTAAGAAGTACCGCTTGGAAAATTTTGATACTTAGGCAACTAGTAGGCCAATGTATGGTCTATAATTAGAAAAAGAAAATAGAGGTGTCACTACTTCATAGGTACACAAAAAAAAATATGAAAAATTTTTTGGTCTTTTTTTTTCTTTTTTTTATACGACAATTGATATTCATTTTTTTAAATTCGATGCATATCTAAATAAAGAACATTATTTCAAAATTTGAAGCAATTCGCTTTTATACATCCTGAGATACAACACATTAAAGAAAAAACTAAAAAAAATCATAAGTCAAAAACTGTCACCGATAGGACGTTGATACTCAGCAGGAATATTCTTCACTATAAGAGGTACTCACAAAAAAATACTAGAGTCTGGTTGATTTAAAGGCTGACTTACTATGAAAATCCGACTATGGCCTTTATACAAATATCAACCACAGCGTCCGAGAAGATAGGCAAAGAGCCCTTTGTAATAACACCCATACAAAGGTATGGTCTCATAGAAAAAAAAAGAATTATACAGCAATGGCTACTTTATTTCGTGAACAAGCCTTAGTTACATACAAAATAACATTTTAAAAGTATAACTACACTAAAACTAGATAAAATCTAAAACAGGACCTGGCAGTATTTCCTCGCTGGATTGCCAAGCTAATACGTTGAGCGAGGAAGCTGCCAGCCCTCGTTTTCCTTACGAACATATTGCTGTTTGCAGGTTACTAAACTCCGTGGCGAATGCCCTTGGGCCCGTCGCCAGCATGACAATACGCAGCATCCCGGTGGAGAGGTTACCGGCTCTCGTCATCATCATGCGAGTACGCTCCAACACCGAGATATATTCCGTCATTAACGGTGAGTTACTTGACGAAATAGTGAATATCTTAACTTTGTAAGGCAATAGTGCAACATGCAAGTAGTGCATGTCTGTAGGTGGCCCATTAAGGAAAGGGCATATTAACGCCAGAAAAAATTATGTTTGCATAGTTTAAGTAGCATAATTGTGACGTTTCGCGGTCAAAGGTACCTTATGGTCGGTATGGAGTTATGGACACTCCAATAATCTGCGATTCTTAAGCTATCAATATCAAAAAAGATTATTTTCCTAAGATGTATAGTTACGGAGATATCGTGACTTATTGAATGGAAATCATGTTTTTCCTTTATTTCTTCATTTTTCAGAGGCATATAGTCACAAAAATGAATGTATCTGCTAAGAATATATTCTAAAAGAACATAGAGATAAAAAAAGCCAAAAATTAGAACGGTTTTTTATTTGAATTTTTTTTTTGTAAAATCATAAACATCACAAAAATTTAGTTCTAGTGTAACGATTAATGTTATTATTTTCGTGCAAATCAACAAAATCCTTTCAATAACACCAGAAGTAACTGTTAACTTTGATATCTGACTTTAAGAGTAATATTTTAAGTCACTACAAGTTACATCACAATAGTAGTCTTTGTTTCATACATTTATGAAAAGGTACCTTATGAAAAAAACATATAAAATGTGGGGGCTAAAATTCATATCAAACTATAATTTACATTCTGGAAACCTTTCCATCAACGTTAACTCTTATTTTAATTCTTAAATACTACTGATATTATCCGTTCTTCTTCGTAATCTACTTATTAATTTACTTTTTTAACTAAATTTTATTTTATGTAAAGAAAAGGTGCCTTATGGCCAAGTTACATAGATTTACACATTTGCTTCCTCTAAACGCCTTTTTTTCAGAAATAAATACCGCCTTGAACTTGGTTTCTGTGACCCACTTCACCACAATATGCACATGTAGGCTTTTTGCGTTGTGATCGGCAAAGGCTTGCTTCCACTGGAATTAGGCTTAGGCTGAGTAGGTAGCACTTCGGGAAGACTTTCTAAAGGATCATTATCCTGAGAAACTGCTAGTTGGGGACTTGGGCAAAGTATATCTCCGTCTCCCTTCATTATTTATCATAGCACAAATATTTAGATTAATCGAAATTATTTTTATGATGTAAATTGTAACGAGACCGCATAGAACACAAGAGAAACACTTAATCGGATGCAAGGGTAAACGAACACTGATAGGTGGTTAAGTACCTTACACCTTGAGGCGGAAAGACGTACCTTGATACGTAACGGCGGTAGCAGTAGTAGTTTAAACTTATAATGGCCATAAGGTACCTTTTTTACTAAACTTTAGAACCGTAACTAAGTACCTTTAAACTCACTCACAGTGAAAATAAAAACAGGTAAAGATTTCTCAGGTGTTATATTTTACGAAATAGTAATAATAAAAAAAAACACTTTTAGCCTTAATATCTCCGAAACTAAAAACGGGCATAAGGTACCTTTTACCGCGAAACGTCACAATTTTGCATAAAACCTGCGTGACTCACTCGACCGTAACCATGGCAATAACAGACAGAAACTTGATTCACCCATATCAATAATTTTAACAAAAATGTATGTGAAATACCGGTTTAAGTTTTAAAGTTGGTGATAAAACCAAGATTGTGTTCTGAAAGTGCGTGATTATGAAATAATGCAAGTTGACAGGTTTTACCTTTTTTTTACTTTCAACTAAAAAAATGGTATAAGCTGATGATTTGTGTAAACTTTAAAAATACAAATGCACAAAATTTATATGTATATATATATTTTTTTTTTTCAATCTAATTTTATTTTTATTTTTTTCAGGCAACGTAGGCGTATCAGAGCTAGTGGGCGGCCTAGTAGAAGCGTTAGAACGCTTCGCCGCGCAACGCGACGAAGACGCGCGACTGGAGAGAGAGCGCGACGCGAGACAGCAAGTCAAGCTCGAACAGGACGAGGCCTACCAAGCCAGTCTCGAGGCCGACAGGTACGGGCAGTTGTATACAGGGTGCTCGCGAGCATTCCAAAAGATTTTAATGCTGAATTCCTGACCATATTTAGAGTCTTTACGTCTTTACAGTTCTGCAAACAGACAACTCAATATCTATCCCGTAACATACTTCAAGTGTAAAAATATGGTAAAAAATTGGTTACAAAGCCTCAACTATGAGAACACCGAAAAAATATTAATCGGCGAAAGACAATAAACTACACAAATAAGTTTTAAAACTGGGGGAGAGCATTAATTAATTAGTATAAGTTATTAAAATAGGTTTAGGCTTAGTAAAACCGGCCCATAAAACACAGCTATGCTAGTTCATGGGCTGGAAGAGTAATTTAAGTTAATGCCCCTTTGGCTACTCATGCAAACTCTGTATAGACTGCATCGGAAATGCTCGATTGCGAGGAGGAATGGATCCTGAGATACAGGGCTACCTAGTTTGGGCACTCGAACCTCTAAGCAAACGAACATCCGACAAACAATTCCATGTTACAAGTAGCGTAAGGACATTGTACTGATTTATTTATTATTATTCCACCATCACCATCATCGGCCTATGATAGTCCACTGCTGGACGTAGGCCTCTCCTATTAACTATGCGTATAGACGCATTAGGAGGTAAATGCCCATAATCGCCACGCTGGGCAAGCGGATTGGCGATCGCAGTAATGTGTCCACTATGATGACGCTGCTGCCCGTCATCAATCTTGTAGAATGG
This sequence comes from Thaumatotibia leucotreta, assembly GCA_025490895.1. NCBI lineage: Eukaryota > Metazoa > Arthropoda > Insecta > Lepidoptera > Tortricidae > Thaumatotibia > Thaumatotibia leucotreta. Next base: position 19,431 of record JALPQI010020027.1, read on the forward strand.
TCAGTGACACTTCAATCCCTTAGTCGACTCTTACGACACCCGCAGGAGGAGTTGGGGTGGTGACAAATGTATTCTTACTGCCGTCACCACACGGCCACGGTGTCGGTTAATTTATACCAAAACATAATTCAGTTGAATAAAGTAAACAATTGGTTGACACTTCAAAACTAGTTATTGCGTTTATGCTTATGTTAAGTTTATGTTTATGGTGCTCGCGAGCATTCCAAAAGATTTTAATGCTGAATTCGTGACCATATTTAGAGTCTTTAATATTGTATGAAATTTCCTGGATTCGGATTGGTTTCAGAGATAATCAATATTTTTTCGAAAAAAGTGTTTCGATGTAACTCCTCAGAAAACTTCTTTTTGATTCTTTTTGATGCTACCACAATGTGTTTTAATATTACCACACCTTTTGCCTGGCAATCAAAAAATAAGAATAGACTTGACGAAATAACGTGTCTCTAAAAAATAATCATATGATAAAAACTGGAACTGGTACTGGAAATGTAAAAAAGTATTCAAAAAGTTAAAAAAATTATCTTTTTGGCGGTATTTGACATTAGCTCTAATAATATTTGTTTATTTTGACGTCTAGAATGCATAGTTAAAATCTTTTGGAATGCTCGCGAGCACCCTGTATATTTAAATCATATGTCTAAAGGAAAAGTCATTTATTTCAGTGACAAATTTCAGAGTTTGGATCCTTTCCGCTAAACTACGTCCAATAGTGATTAGTGAGTAACTCAAATGGCCGTGTGGTGACAGCAGTAACAATACATTTGTCACCACTCCAACACTACCCGCGGGTGTCGTAAGAGTCGACTAAGGGATTGAAGTGTCACTAACTATTATTTGATGGAAGATTGATAATGGGTAGCAGCGTCATCATAGTGGACACATTACTGCGATCGCCAATCCGCTTGTCCAGCGTAGTGATTATGGGCATTAACCTCCTAATGCGTCTACACGCATAAATAAATAAATATCTTGGAACATCTTACACAAATCGGCCTAGTCCCACGGTAAGCTCAATTAAGGATTGTGATGTGGGTACCAGGCGACGATATATATAATAAATAGATACTTAAATACATACACAGCCACGACCAAGGAACAAATATTTGTGATAAATAAATACATAAATAATGCCCTCGCCGGGATTTGCACCCGGTACCTTCAGCTTCGTAGGCAGGATCACTACCAACTAGGCTACGGAGGCTGATGCATAGTTAATAAGAGACGCCTACAACCAGCTGTGAACTAAGATAGGCTGATGATGATACAAACAATGATACAAAACATGAACAAATGCAACATGGAAGCCGCACGTCATACCAAATTGCCTTACTAAACGGTTCTGAAATTTCGTCACCCCTCTGCAATATAAATTCCGCTTATTAATTTATATACTTCATTTTCAGAGCCAAAGAACAAATGAAGAAGCAGCAGGAATTAGAAAGAAATCAAGAATTAGAAAGAGCAGAGTCTGAAAGGCAAATGGAAGAAGCGAAAAGAGAGGTGGGTTCTTAATTACTCCATTGCACAGTCACTACTTTGCTCTTTGCCGATAAAAATCCAACGTTGAGCAGAAAAATAGTATACACACCTCGGCCGTTAAATTGGAAAGCCTCGGACGGATCACATGTTTGTCGGCCTTTGCTTACATTTACACGTCATCCGAGACATTTCCCACTTAAACGGCCTTTGCATGTAATCTACTATTTCACATACATATATGTAATTTGCAAAGAAGTCATATACAAAGTCATACTGTCGGCTAACAAGCAAAGCTCACTATAAAAACTGTCATTACTCTTAGCAACCTCTTATCTCAGTATTGAATCAGAACTTAGATACGATCTCTATTGTATATACCGCCACTCGCCGCTACGGCGCACATAGGAGTATATGCATTAAAAAACCGCTTAAAAGTCGAAATAGCTAAATCAGTCAAATTCACCACCTAATATATTTTTTACATTCCTGACTAACCTGTCCACCTGATAAAAGGCTTAAAATC
>JALPQI010020028.1:0-19185 GCA_025490895.1 Thaumatotibia leucotreta
AACTTCGAGTATTTGTGTCTATCACTCTCATGACGTCTTCGTTGGTGTCACAGAGGCTTTTCGCCTCGAAATGTACGAATTTTGAAGTTCGCGGTTGTATAATCGACACAGTGGGACATTTTACTAAACTTGCTCACAAAACCTATAAGGCGCAGATTAAATTTATATAATTTGTCGATAAAGGATTTTTAGGGGCTTAGAATGTCCGTGTTTGTGGAATTGTTTTGAGAAAAATAAACAATAGGTAGGTACCTTATACAAACGTAATTTTTTTTTTGTATATCTACTTTTTTGGTAAGCCTACTTGTGGCATCGTACGTCGTTAAAATGATACCATGGTCGCGTTTTATAAAATTACAATTTACAAATTTACTGTTTGCGTCTCTTTCTAGCCAATACGTGCGTGCGTTAGAAAGGCAAATAGCGAAATTGTAAAATGTAACTTTATAAAACGCGACCCATACCATTCCCTTGAAAATATATTACTGTAGATTTCGTGGCGTAGCACAGTAGATCGAAATGAGTAAAAAATGGACATTCGCATATTTTCCTAGAAATCCTATTTAAAAAAATGCTTTTCGGTTGAAAATGATATGAGGAATAAAAAATGCTATATAATATTTTTCTAAATGAGGCTTATTTTAAGCAGAAAAAAATTAAATGGGTTATTTTTGTATGAAACTGAAAAATAGGTATCTTATTGTAAGAAAACCGTAACCGATCCCGCTTTCAAACCTTTAGAATATCATTGCCCTACTCTAGAACAGTAGAAAATAGTTGAAACCTTATGTCAGTAGGTGCCCGTTTTTGTTTTATAGTCCAATCAAAAGTCGGTAAATACAACATTTTTCTTAGTCAACTATATTTTTATTTTCGTTAAAAAACGGTATGTTCATGACAATTTAGTATAAAAATAATATTTTTGTGACATTTTAGTAAGAATAAATACAATTTTTTATAAGAATAGTGCATTGAAATAGAAACATTTATTGCGGTGATTTTATTGATAGTAAACATATACTTGAAAATCTTGAAATCAACAATATAGTAAGTATATCTTTTTACTACCATAGTTAGTAAAAACATCGCAATAAATGATTGATTTCAATGTCTTAATATTTAACCATTTTCTTGAGAAAACTTGTATTTATCTGTATGAAAATGTCACAAATATTTTATTTTTATACTAAATTGTCATGAATATATCTTATTTTTAATGAAATAAAAAAAATAGTTAACTAAGAAAATGTTGTATTTACTGACTTTTGATTGAACTATAAAACGAAAACGGGCACCTACTGAGATAATGTTTTAACTATTTTCTACTGTTCTAAAGTAGGGCAATGATATTGTAAAGGTTTGAAAGCGGGATCGGTTAAGGTTTTCTTACAATAAGATACCTATTTTTCCGTTTCATACAAAAAAACACATTTTATTTTTTTCTGCTTAAAATAAGCCTCATTTTGAAAAATGGTATGTAACATTTTTTATTCCTTGTATTATTTCCAACAGAAGAGCATTTATTAAAAAAGGATTTTTAGAAAAAAAATGCGAATGTCCGTTTTTTATTCATTTCGATCCACTGTGCGTAGGTACCAATTCTATACACGAGTATTACAGGGGGGCGATTTTTGAGATTCGAACGCTCGAATCTTTCATTCGAAAATGAATAAAAACGATGAAATGCTATTTTTGAGATTCGAGTGATAGAAAGTTCATAAACGACTGCGGTTGACCATTCGTATTCAATTCTATTGATAGAAATTGGATAAGTGCGTAGATACTCCAATAAAGTGTCACTGTCAAGTCTGTCAACTGAGACCCTACCGCGAACCACGAACAAAGTGTTGGCTCTCTCTCGCACTTGTGAATTCGTACGTAAGTGTGATATAGGCAACACTTCGTTCGTGGTTCGCGGTAGGGCCTCTGTTGATGTTTGTTTGTGTGCACCATAGATTATAATAACATTGATCGTAGATTTACGTTCCGATTCACAAGCGATACATGTTTTTTTATAATAAAAACCGTTAAATAATGTTTAATATGTTATAATTCATTATTATTATCAGCTGGAATATAAATTCCGACGTCAATGTGCCATAATTTAGCTTTATTACATTAAATTAAAAAAACCGGTAAATATCGACTTTCTGCGTACAACGTGTCGCAAAGATATCGATAATCAATCTCTAGCTTTTCGAGTGCGACTTTCAAAAATAGGGTATATTGGCTTCATTCGAAAATAGTCGTGAAAAATTTTGTCATTCGAATTTGAATTCGAACGGGAATTTGAATTCGTGCGATAGAAATTCAAAAATCGGCCCCCTGGTACTTTAAATAGCTTTTATGAAAAACAAACAAGCGTCCTCTCTCCCAAACACGGAATTTATTGATACGTAATGTAAAATTTTAAATAGGTACTTAGGGCTACCCCTATACAGGATGTGATCGTTAAGTATTCCGTAAATATATAACAGATATCAGAAAGCTTTGAATTGATATCGAAAGTGCTTATCTGCTATATTTACGGAATTATCGGCTGGCCACACTTAGCGAGTACACCCTGTATACACATGAATAGGATTAGGTTAATAAAATTAAAACCTGCATCAAATTAAATAACTTTATTGAAATAAAAAAGGCACTACAATAATTATTTCATTCATATTAGACGGAATGTACTTGATTGGTAAATTAAATTTTGTAAATAATTAATTCGAATTAATCAATTTTAATTTTTTTCAGTTAAATAATACATGGTCTGGGGCCTATTACATAGCAAATTACAACTAATATTACAAGCGGAAGTCTCTTTTCTATCTCATTCATTAGAAAGAGAGTTCCGCTTGTAATAGGGCCTGTGTCATGTCTGCCGCATGCCGGACGATTTATGGGTCAAGACATCAACAGTGTGGGTGCCCCATAACTAAAAGCGAGGACCCGGCAGACCCCGCAGATGGCGGGATAACTTGGACTCATTTTTAAGTGACTGGCCAGATAATATTACAGAACCGGGATGAATGGCAGAAATGGGGGGAGGCCTTTGCCCAGCAGTGGGACAGAATGGGCTTATATCTAATAATAATAGTACATTCACAAGCAAAGTGAAATAGCAGTTAAACTATGAATACTGGGCGATGAAAGGAAAGTAAATTTTCTGCTCTCCGGCCGGTAAACAGCACATTGCCGGCCGCTAAACTAAGTTGCCGCCTGCCGGCTCCGTTGAGCAGAAAAATGGTGTACACACCTCGGCTGTTAAACGGGAAAGCCTCGGATCACATGTTTGTCGGCTTCGGCTTCTCCTCGGCCTACAATTACAAGTTATCCGAGGCATTCCCCACTTAAACGGCCTTGGCATGTAATCTAGGTACTATTAAACCACCGCAGTCGTTGGAAGTAGAAACAATGTAAACAAACCTTGTATTAAAAATGTGTTTAATTTCCAATCTGCGTAATCGAATACTTCTTCAATGAGTTATTTAATGAGTTATTTATTACCAATTAAATAATCCTAAACCATTAGAAGAATAAAATTGTCCTAGATTATGGATTTTTTTTTAACAATAATATGCCTTTATTTCGTAAATTACATTACAGGAGGTTACAGATGTCTCCGCACTAGGCTGCGCCTGTATCGCGGAAAACCAATAGGTAGGTACAGGTACAATGTTGTAGGAAAAGTTGGATAGATGTTTACAGACAAAATTATGACAATAATTATTATATGTAATGTATATTATGTATTTGTAAGGGTTTGTTTAAAGATTGTTTCCAACTCCTATTGATGGTGACTTTAGATGATATATGTATTTATAAATATGACGACGTACTAGATTCCTTCAGAACTTCCACACCATAAACTAGAAGTAATAAAGATTGAGTTACCTACTTGTTTAAAAATTATACCTACGACGAAATTAGACGAATACTTACTTACGTTTCCCAAATACCTATTTACACTAAACAGTTAACGAATTTATACCGGCAGGGTGGTAATGAGTATGCCGACAGACTTAATCCATGCATTTTTGATGTCAAGTCATGATGATTTTTTTAAAATCACGTCATTATCTCTGAAACTAAGCTTCTCCAGAAAAGTTCATATGACATATGTTTTTCGGTAGGTAAACTCATTCATCGCCCTGTAGGTACCTTTTCATGTTAAGTATAATAAGTCGGGCATACTTGAATAGATTTTTTCATAGCAGCATAATTACACATGGAAAACAAATTGCCATTAAATTTTACAGTTTATACACTAATCGGTATTATTTAGTGGAAAAAACGCAATAGTTTCACAATGTATGGCATTTTCTTACTCATGTAATGAAATACGTATTGATGTTATGTCTCTTATACTTAATATGCCGCAAAGTGTGATACTTCAGGTTTATTAGGCTAGGAGAAGAAGTCGTAATGGAATTTCATACAACTCTTGCAGACCTAGGTCGGCCAAGTCCTCTTTTATTCCACGTTTCATCTCCATTTTACGTACATTGTGGCACAGGATTCAGCCATTTACAAAACAATATAAGGGCGCATTCACAAGCTACAATGCAACCCGGCTGTGGCCTAATCCATAAAACTTTACAAGCTTACAATTTTACAAAATTGACGTAGTTTGTATGGAAAATACAATTTTGTAGAATTGTGCGCTTGTAAAGTTTTGTGGGATAGGTCTTGCTCTTTGGTGCGCTTTGATATAGTTTTTTAACTTTTTTTCACTTGATTTCATTTTAAATAGCTAGTAGGGAAAATGAACTATTTATTAACAAAGCTAGGTTCTTTAAATACAATTTGGCATTAATTTTTTTTCACTACATGTTCGAGAAAAGCACTACACAAGTATCTCGGCGGGAAATGGGGTTACCCGTCTTAGACCTGTCCGTCCACGCTTCGCCGTCTACATGTCTTGGGCCGGCAACCCCTTTCCTCCCTGCCTCGGATCAGTAGTAATGTATCTGCTATTTATTATTGTGCTGCTTATCTAATCAAAACGGAAATTTGCCATATTGTTAGCTTGCTCAGACCAGGCGGCGAATTGCGAGCCGTCCATCTCGCCGGCGTGGCGGTTGCCGGCCGTGAGCGCGTGTTGCTGGCCGCCGATGGCCGCGCCGCACTCCGGGCAGCGGGACAGCTGCATGGCGCCGCCGCACTCGCCGATGCAATAGAAGTGCCCGTTGGGACACTTGTACCAGTGCCCCGCCCTCAACCCTATAGCTCTCACGATCATAGCGCGCTCCTCCTTGCTGGCTATACCAGACAATTGCACTACGTTTTCAAGTTTCTTCAGGCAATCCAGGGCTTTAGCCTCGTCAAAGATGCGCCAACCCAGAACGGCGTCCTTTGCACTGACAGTAGCTTGCGACACATTGGGACTAGCCTTCGACGATTTGTAACTTACGTGGCTGATTATCTTGGCTAATTGGATCATGGAATTCATGCGTTTCAGTTCATTGTCTATGTCCAGTTGTTGTTGTTCACTGATTTTATGTGGATTGGTTGTAAGTACGTCGCAAAGCAGTTTTACTTGGCTTTTCATTTCATTTTCGAGCTCTGATAAATGTGCAGCTTTGTATTTCATATAGTATTGTCCAACAGTATCCAAGAAGTTTAAGTATATATCGTTCATATCCAACTGTAACAGTGATATTTTTCTGTCTTTTTGAGCGCGCCTAATGATCTTATGGATTAAAGTCAACGCTTTAGTCCAGTCTTTGCTCGCTGTAATAAAAATAAAGTCAGGTTAACTTTCACGTGACCATTAGAGACCGGGATATTTAGGTCAATACTCTTAAATATACCTGTAATAATGTATGTAATTTAGGTAAGTCTTTTTTAAGCAACAGAAATGTCATTATCCTGTTAGTGGAAACTGTTTTGGCGTATGTGTATTCTAGTTTTGTTAATCGCATGTATAATTTTTTTGCTGTTTGTTTTCCAACAATAAATAAAAATAAAAAAATAAAATAAACTACCTACTCAACTAACTAGTTAAATAATACAAGTATATACCTATTATAGTGCTTTGATGTGCCTTTTGAAGTTCGTCGACTTTATTCATCATTTCCACTTTTTTTTCTCTTCTCCGGGCATCTGTCCCGTATACTTTTTCTTTTATCGGATTAATTTCGTTTTTCAGTAATTTGTTTATCAGGTCCCTGTACCGATACGTATTGACAATCGGTTTACGGCACCAAGGACATGCTTTAAGTTGAACGGTGTCATCCTTACTGTTCATCAACGTATCTAAAGTATCCACATCAAAAATGTGAGGACAATCCTGTAGCTGAACCAACCTGAAATTATGAAGTTAATTAGACCTCTATTTAAAATTATGTGATTAAATAAATTAGAACTCTAATTCTAACAAACACAACGAATCGTCGAGTCGCAAGTCGAATCTTAAAAAACCGAATACTTGTTCCAGATCTGGGGCTCTGGGCATGCTTGAGCTCATTCGAATCAGAATCTGTAGCTCAATCGATATAATATAATAAAAAATAATGTCCCAATTTTTTTTCATTACGTCACGTTTGCTGTATAAACGTGGATACTTATGAGCGTCCCGTAACGGAAACTTAGGCCCTGGTCTTTCAATCAACGCTGTGCGAAGCATACAACGTTTTTATTTTATTCGAATAGGACGCAGGGCCTTAAATTTTGCTCGGAATTTTTATTATTAGCATCGAATCAGCTCGCGATCCTGATTTGAATGAGTCCAAGCAAGTCCTGATCTGTAGGCTTATGATGGTCCAGTGTTTAATCGTATGTCGTTGTTGCCGTCATGTTCTAACAAGCACGCGAGTGCGAAAGTGACGCGTAACACGATAAACTGTAAATAAGTGACCATCATAAGCCAACCGGAAGAATGAGGGCCTACGCTAACTTACGCGGACGCCCGCCGCGTGCGCACGCTCGCAGGTCCCACTCCGGACACCCGCCGCGGGCCAGCGAGTCCGCGACGGGCACACGCCTAACTTAGCGCTGAATTCAAGAAACAAGTCCGCTCCGGTGTGCCCGCCGCGTGCGCACGGACCGGACACCCGCAACCCGCCGCGCGGATTAACGTCCGTCGCATACGCGCCCGCGCCAGTTAGCGGTGTCTATACAATTTCTTTGAGGCGGGCGTCCGTTGCGGGTAATCCGCGTAAGCTAGCGTAGGCCCTTAGGATTTCAGAATGTTTTTTAGAAACGCTCACTTGTCATCGTCCTCGTAGGGATCGCCGAGGAGATCGGTGGGGAAGCCGGCGGGGTCGCAGAGCCGGCAGACGGGCGGGCAGGGCTCGCCGCAGAGCCCGCGGCACGCGTGGCCGCACGCCAGCGCGCGCGCACACGCCGCCGCGCACACGCCGCGCGAGCACGGGGCACCGCACAGGTTTTTGCACGAAGAGTGCGGGCATGAGCGCTCGCATGGTTCCTGTTAGACATGTGTCGTTTATGAATGAATGAAATAAATGCACTCGCTTATCCATCAGCGGCCCTAATGCGAACTACGTCATCATCAGCCTATGTTACTCCACAGGTGGCCGTAGACCTCTTTTATTAACTATTGCGCTGGGCAAGCGGATTGGTGATCTCATTAATGTGTCCAACAGGGTGACGCTGCTGCCGATCATCAATATTTTATCAAATAATGGTCAGCGACACTTCAAATCCTTAGTCGATTCTTACGACACCCGCAGGAGGAATTGGGGTGGCGACAAATGTATTTTTACTACCGTCACGACACGGCCATCTACGGATGAACTACGAAATCCGCAAATTTTGGGGATTTTTCTCCGTCACTGAAGACGCCGTCGTTGGCGTCACTGAATCCCTGAAATTTGCGGACTTCGGTGCTCATCGAAGATTTGACTCGCTCTTCGCTCACTTGCTCAAATCCTCTTTCCCACTCGTGTGAAAGAGCCAATTGAACTGTTTGATCCAAACGAGTGAACGTGGGACAGTTCGGAGCACGGAATAAATCGGACAGTGTTGGGGTCACCCAAAACGTGGGGAAGCGTATCGCATGATTCGGTTGCCGTTTTGCTCGCACTCACTTTATGACTCTAATCTCACTTCAGATCTGCTGAGCGAAATAAGCGATGTATCGGGACCGAAAAACATGAATGAGCTAATTCACCTTGGTAAGCGATTTTGCGCATGCCTAGTTCCTGAATAAGTACAAGGTTCCTGTAAGCTACCATAGCTTTACTCAATTATAGTAATATTCAAAATCAAACTGACAAACGAGTTTGAACTCTTTGAAGTGAATTTGTAGATTTTCAAATGATCGCACGACTATCACCCTGAGTACCTAACTAACTCTACCAGTTGAGCGAGACACACTCTCTTTTTTTGTATGAGAAGTTCCTTACACCCAAAGAACAACAAAAACTCATTTCATAACACTGTATATTTCAATGGAACGAACAGTCAGCCAGCCGTTATACTTGCCTCTCTAGTGAAAACCGCCACTGACAAATTTCTGAGTCGCATGGCTGTAGAGACCTAAAGTCCATTCATCCTTAGTTGTCTTATTATCCAGTAAACAACTTTCTAACCTAAAAGTACACGTTTTCTGTTGTAAACTGCTGTTTCCTTGATTAAAAATTAAGCAATTTACTAATCAATACTGCGGACTGCACAAATACGGAGTCAGGTATTTTGGTATAGGCAACTATGGCAGTTTACAACAGAAAACGTGTACTTTTAGGTTAGAAAGTTGTTTACTAGATAACGAGTTTCAACTCTTTGAAGTGAATTTGTAGATTTTCAAATGATCGCACGACTATCACCCTGAGTACCTAACTAACTCTACCAGTTGAGCGAGACACACTCTCTTTTTTTGTATGGGAAGTTCCTTACACCCAAAGAACAACAAAAACTCATTTCATAACACTGTGTATTTCAATGGAACGAACAGTCAGCCAGCCCTTATACTTGCCTCTCTAGTGAAAACCGCCACTGACAAATTTCTGAGTCGCATGGCTGTAGAGACCTAAAGTCCATTCATCCTTAGTTGTCTTATTATCCAGTAAACAACTTTCTAACCTAAAACTACACCTTTTCTGTTGTAAACTGCTGTTTCCTTGATTAAAAATTAAGCAATTTACTAATCAATACTGCGGACTGCACAAATACGGAGTCAGGTGTTTTGGTATAGGCAACTATGGCAGTCTACAACAGAAAACGTGTACTTTTAGGTTAGAAAGTTGTTTACTAGATAAGACAGCTAAGGATGAATGGACTTTAGATGATTGAGGCGAGCTGAACTACCGGCGGCTGAGCTTCAATTTTGTTTTCAAAACTTTTTAATAAAAATGTGCGAGCCACATGAACACACCAACGGCAACATCGGAGATGACGAAGTTGCCGTGACAGTCGGGAGATCTTAGGTAGGTATTAATTGATTGAGTAAATATTTAATATTAAACACATAAATACATGATAACCTACGAGTATGTTCCGACTTAATGTAGACTAACTCCGTGTTTCTTTAACCCTTCTTAGTGTCCTTAGGTTAGATAGGCAGGTTTTATACCAGGGGATGGCAGCAGCATCCTTGTAGTTCCGGCGCCGTAGATTGCGATTTGGCGGCGGCTTTGTCTAGCAGTGCATGTTTCCGGCTGGATGATGATAGCCTAAATGAGTAGTGGTAGTGGTGATAACAATGTTAAAGACGTACCGAGCAAGGTGTGCAGGGCGCACCGCATGGACGCGGGCAGGCGGTGTGCGGGCACTTCACCTCGCAGTCGCGGCGGCACGGCGGGCACACCTGGTTGCACGGCTCCTCGCACCTGCAACACGGGAGGGCGTAAGCAGGGACATTTCAGCGGGGTCTAGAAGAGGTGTGGATACTGTCACGCTGTGCGGTAGTGCATTCAACGCATGTCGTCTCGCTAAAATCTAGAGCAAAGCCCAACTGGGGCAGTGTTTTCAGCTAGCAGAAGGCATTTGAAAACGGTCCAACAGCAGACTTTTTTCATACTGTTGTCTTCTTTAAAAGAATTGACAAAACGCATGTAAAACTTGTTTATTTCTTACCTTGTTTATTTATTTATATACATTTAATTACACGTTAGTTAACAGTATTACACCAAAGCACTTACGAGGTAAAACATTAATAAAATAAAACAAACATAACAAAAATCTAAACATATAAAACAAAACAAACATTCAAAAGTAAAAATAAAAATCATGCAAAAATCTGTAACGGTTTCCTATAAAATACTCCAGCATTATCCGCAAACACGTGTTCATTTATATTTATATATCCATAGCATACATTATTGCCACCGTGTGGGTGTAAAAAAAGGGTTGTAGCAGTCGAAGTACGTACCTGTGTCCGCAGATGTTGAGCTGGTGGCAGCGCGCGGCGCAGGGCTGGTGCAGGCGGCCCTGGCGGCAGCCGGAGCACGAGCCGCCGCACAAGTGGCCGCAGCGGAGCAGCCGTGCAGGAGGAGCACGTACCTGTGTCCGCAGATGTTGAGCTGGTGGCAGCGCGCGGCGCAGGGCTGGTGCAGGCGGCCCTGGCGGCAGCCGGAGCACGAGCCGCCGCACAAGTGGCCGCAGCGGAGCAGCCGTGCAGGAGGAGCACGTACCTGTGTCCGCAGATGTTGAGCTGGTGGCAGCGCGCGGCGCAGGGCTGGTGCAGGCGGCCCTGGCGGCAGCCGGAGCACGAGCCGCCGCACAAGTGGCCGCAGCGGAGCAGCCGTGCAGGAGGAGCACGTACCTGTGTCCGCAGATGTTGAGCTGGTGGCAGCGCGCGGCGCAGGGCTGGTGCAGGCGGCCCTGGCGGCAGCCGGAGCACGAGCCGCCGCACAAGTGGCCGCAGCGGAGCAGCCGTGCAGGAGGAGCACGTACCTGTGTCCGCAGATGTTGAGCTGGTGGCAGCGCGCGGCGCAGGGCTGGTGCAGGCGGCCCTGGCGGCAGCCGGAGCACGAGCCGCCGCACAAGTGGCCGCAGCGGAGCAGCCGTGCAGGAGGAGCACGTACCTGTGTCCGCAGATGTTGAGCTGGTGGCAGCGCGCGGCGCAGGGCTGGTGCAGGCGGCCCTGGCGGCAGCCGGAGCACGAGCCGCCGCACAAGTGGCCGCAGCGGAGCAGCCGTGCAGGAGGAGCACGTACCTGTGTCCGCAGATGTTGAGCTGGTGGCAGCGCGCGGCGCAGGGCTGGTGCAGGCGGCCCTGGCGGCAGCCGGAGCACGAGCCGCCGCACAAGTGGCCGCAGCGGAGCAGCCGTGCAGGAGGAGCACGTACCTGTGTCCGCAGATGTTGAGCTGGTGGCAGCGCGCGGCGCAGGGCTGGTGCAGGCGGCCCTGGCGGCAGCCGGAGCACGAGCCGCCGCACAAGTGGCCGCAGCGGAGCAGCCGTGCAGGAGGAGCACGTACCTGTGTCCGCAGATGTTGAGCTGGTGGCAGCGCGCGGCGCAGGGCTGGTGCAGGCGGCCCTGGCGGCAGCCGGAGCATGAACCGTCGCACGCGTGTCCACAGCGGAGCAGTTCGCCGCACGGCGCAGCACAATACGACAACAACGTAGAAACCGTTACGGATCCTGAACAAACCCACAAAATTAGTGGAACGTAAAGGAACATCTGGAAAGCGCGTAGTTTCGAAACATAATAAACAATAAATCTTTATGAGTACCAATGTAAGAAAAGACAGCTGACATGCTATCTTCCTAACTATTCTTCTAACAATTGGCTGTGTAAAGTATTCCGAAGGTACGAATATTATATTTTTCCCTGATAGCCGTCGATTTAAGGTTCAAGAAAATGCCGCCCTTTTATTATGTCCTATAATTTGTTAACATTTTTTTGAAGTGCCAATAATTATAGCCAATTTATTTCTAGAACTATAAAGATTGATTAAAACTGTAAACCATTGTTTTACGTAAGTAACAAGACAAAGAACTAGGTCAGTCGATCGAATGAATGGCTATACTGCGATCGCCCACAACCGTCTTCCGAAGTAACAATTTATGTTAAAAAATATAGTTTAATTACCTATCTCAATAGCTTGCCGAGTCACGTTGCAAGGAAGTTGAACGTCGTGGCCGCAAGGCGCGGCGAACTTGCGCGCTGTGGTTTCCTTACACTTTGTCATATCGCAGGGGTCACCGCAGTTCGCTCTACAAAGGTGCCCACAAGCCATCACGCGTTCGCATTTCATCATGCAGAGATCGCGGGTCGGCTCTATGCGGCACTCGACTTCTATTTCGTGGTTACAGCCTGGTATTCTTTTCTTCGTCTGTAAAATTAGTTTTTGTAAAGACTCATTATTTCCAAATATCTGCAGACTAGAATAAAATGAAGCCAGTCTTTGTGCTTTTAAGGAAAATAATAATATGAACTGTTTTATGTCATTTTGTTTGCAAACAATAAATTATGTTTCCCCGAGTGCCCCAGGATCAGTCAAAAAAGGTAGTAAAAACTATGCAGCTTAATTTGGTTGTTATTTAGTTTACTTCTAGATTCATTATAACACGTTTGCCCCCGATAGTATTAAAAAGTGCTAATACTTCGCCGGTCGACATTATCTCATCAACCTCCTATGCCAGTGACACATGTAGGTAATAGGTACCTATGCCTGTGGCTCAATTTAATAGTTGTGTGTAAAAACGTTCATATTTCTATACCACGGGCATAGGAGTAAGAAGTTGAATTGTGCCAGTGATATAAGATCATCTTGACCACGCATGTGTGTCATTCCACTTATTCCCCTTATCGTATACGATTGCAGAATGCCTTTAGTACCGTTTGGTAGTCAAAGTTTCGTAACCAGCTTCGAAATGGGAATAAAATCCCAATAGGTGGCTTTCAATCGGGACTTATTCCATTACCAATTTGTAACCAGGTTTGTACCAAATCTGGGTACGAGACGGTAAAGTTACGCCCATTTCATAGCTGGCTGGCTACCAGGCGGGAAATCATATTTCCCATTTGACAGTCAGCTACCAAATCTGGCTACCAAACGATACTAAAGGGCAGAATGGCATCTTGACTAGGCCTGTTGATCCAGACCGATTTTGGTCTACGCAGCATCTAGTTACCTACTTGTAGCAACATGGAGGAAACGCGGAGTGACACCGCCCTGCTACACTGGCCCTAAATTACCTTTTGCTTGCAATCCCCGCATTTCTCGAAGCACAGCTTCTTGCAGTGGTGCCCGCAGGCCATCGAGCGCGCGCATTTTTCTCGGCACGGTTTGGCGTTTACGTCCTCGTGGCAAGCCACTCTCTTCGTGTGCGAACAACCACTCCTCTTCTTCAAAACCTGCATAAACGTTATGTTTCGTTATGTGGCTATTAGGTACTCACAGATTTCTAATAAACTTTTGTAAGGTATTGCAAATACCCGAGAAAATTGACTGGTGGTTGCTAAGACCGAGTGCCCGAGCGGTGCAGGCATCAGCCGCGAAAGCTGAGCACGTGGGTTCGATTCCCAACTCGGACGTTGGTGATCTTGGTCGTTTTTTGTTTGGTATATGTAATATTAATTAATACGCACTATGTATTCGAAGTGTGTTTATTATAAACATTACAAATTACAATTATAATGAATTACAAAATACCACTGGGATATGTAGCGAGCGTTTTAGGTTATGTCTCTGGTTGACAGCTATGTGCGCGGGAACCGTGATTGGGGTGCGTTCTAAACCCATCATTATTCACGTTCCATGTCATCCTTCCTTTTCAGCGGTATCTAATAGGTGTAGTCACAACGCGTCCACTGCGTGTAGTCCGCGGTTGAGCAGCTGGGAGCGTCTGTGGCTCCGGAACCATTGCAGGCAGCGGCGTGTTTGAAGGTCTAGGCGGCGTATTAACAGACGACGCTTCTGCAGCTGGGTCTGAAAGTTCAACAGCTGGATCTGGGAGTGCAGCTGTACTTTCTGATGCAGTATCCAGCCTTGGTTCTGATTGTGGAGCTGTGTGCTTCAAGTGCCATGAATTTCTTTTATATGTAGCCCCATCTTCAGTTTCTACTTTGTAAGATCGGTGGCCTTCAGACGATACTATTTCTGCTGGAATCCAGTTTAGATGACTTTTTCTTAACATGACTTTTTCTTTAGCTACAAATTCCTTATTTTCTCTTTTTCCTTTGTCTGCATTTATCTTTTCTTTTTCTTTAATGTTTTGTAACTGTTTCTTTACATTTCTTACTATTTTTGGAATTAAAAGTTTATAGTTGGTAGGAAGCAGTGTTTTTGTTCTGCGATTAAACATCCGCTGTGCTGGCGAACCAAGATCCAATCTAGGAGTGTTTCTGTGATGTAGTAATGCTAGCTGTAAATCTGTATTGTCTTCTAAGCATTTTTTCATTAGATTCTTTGCTTCCTGGACATAACGTTCTGCTAGACCATTGGAACGTGCAAAGTGTGGACTTGAGATTCTATGTTCAAAGTTCCATTCTTTTCTGAATTGTCTGAACTCTTGGCAATCATATTGTTTACCACCGTCAGTCATCAGTGTATCCGGTATTCCAAATATTGCAAACCAAGATTTGATGTGTTCAATTATATGAGTGCTGGTTACACCTTTCAGCTCTTTAAGGTCAAAGAAGCCTGAGTAGCTGTCAGCTATCAATATATAATCTTTGCCTTTAAGATGGAACAAATCAGTTCCTACTAGACTCCAGGGGCGTTCTGGTACAGTTTGCATGACAATAGGTTCCATCGGGTTATCATTCTGTATTTTTGCGCAAGCTGTACATGACTTTACATAGTTGGTTAAATCAGTCGTCATTTCGGGCCAAAATACATTGTCGCGTGCAAGCTTCAATGACCCTTGTATGCCTTTATGACTCAAGTGGCAATGTTTCATTACTAGAGGTACCATTGATTTAGGTACTAGTACTCTATCATTTTTGAAAATGAGATCATTGTATACGCCCAATGTTTCTCTGTAGTACCAATATTTTTTCAAATTATCTGGTAGTAAGTCAATTTTTTCAGGCCAGCCTTCCAGTATTGTTTTCTTTAGGTTATTAAGTTCCTCACACTTTGCAATTTCGTCTTTGAGTTCAGCTCTACGTTCTGGTGAAAATGGCACAATTGCACATATTTGCAGATTTTCTACATTCAAATCTTCACAGGTTAGCTTTTCACAATCTCGGCTTAATGTGTCAGCTACATACATCTCAGATCCTTTTTTATAAGTCACTTTAGGATTGTATGGCAAAATTTGATATAATATCCTTTGCAGTCGTGGCGGTGCACTGGTCAGTGGTTTTTTGAAGATTGTTTCCAACGGCTTATGATCTGATTCAATAGTTAAGTTCTTGCAACCCCAAATATAATTATGAAATTTTTTACAGGCTACTAAAATTGCATTAGCTTCTTTTTCTAACTGACTGTAGCCTTGCTCAGTTTTAGTGAAGGACTTGGCACAGTAGGCAATAGGTTTTTCTTTTTGAAACATTACTCCACCACATGCATAACTACTGGCATCCACTGAAAGCAGGATTGGTGCTTGAGGATCATAAAAACCAAGAATTGGTGGGTCTTTCAGTAGTTCTTTTAATTTAATAAATGCCTCTTCTTGTGGTTGATCCCAAAGCCATTCTACGTCTTTGTGTAATAGTTGCCGTAGAGGATTAGTGGTGTCAGCCATATTTTTTATGAATTTGGACATGTATGTGATGAGTCCAAGAAAACGTTGTAATTCCTTTTTATTTTCTGGTCTTTTCAGTTTTGTGATTGTTTCAATTTTTTCAGGGTCAGCTTTTAAGCCTTCACAAGTCACTATGTGACCCAAAAATTTTACTTGCTGTGTACTGAAAACACATTTCTCTTTGTTAAGGCTCAAGCCTGCTTTCCTAAAGATATCAAATACTTTCTGTGTTATTTGCTCTAGTTCTTCTTTGCTTTGAGCATGTAGGAGTACATCATCCATTGACACTTCTGTATTTTTCACGTTGGCTAAAAGTGAACTCATCACTTGTTGGAAGACTTCCGGAGCTGATGCAAGACCAAATGGCATTCGTAAGCAAGAATATCTTCCAAATGGTGTACTGAATGTAAGATACTCTGAGGTGCGGGGAGTCACTTCCAGTTGCCAAAATCCTTTTCTACAATCCAGTAGTGTGAACCATTTTGAGCCATGAATTCTTGCAGCAATTTCCTCCAGAGTGTTGAGTGGGTAATGTCTTCTCTTTAAGTATTTGTTAATTTCTGAAGGATCTAAGCAAAGTCGTATCTTGTCATTTTTCTTTACTACAACCATCGGAGAAACAGCTGGTGTCGGCTTTGTCACTGGTTTAAGCACTTGTATGCCGGAACGTGGATCCGCGCACGAGAAAACTATTAGAAAAAAATATTTCCGGCACACGAGAGGTTAATAATTTTTTGTTCGACCATACTGTCCAACTCATCTTTGACTTTCTGTCTAATTATGTGTGGAATCTTGCGAGCAGGGCATATTGGTAGTTTTGGGTTATCTACAAGATCTATATCATATTTGTACTGTTTCAGGCAGCCAATTCCTTCAAATAAGTCCTCATTTTTTGTTACAGTCTCGACTCTTTTTACTAATTTCAATTTGACACATGTTGGCCTACCAAGAATAGGAGATACTTTTTCTTTAACCACATAGTATTTGATTAAGTTTTTCTGTCCTTTTATATTAGTTTCTAGTTTGACCTCTCCTAAAACGTGCATTTTATGATTAGAAAAGGATGTTAAATATCTGGTTGTTGATGGACTGACTGTGGTTAGAGTCTGCTCTGCTATCTCTTGGCTAATTACATTACACTGACTGCCTGAATCGAGTTTCAATTTGATTATGACTCTGTTAGGTAACATTGCTTGCTCATACCAATCTTCTGTATCCTCATCTTCATTTGAGTTAACTTCCGACACCATGAATCCATCCTCGCTACCACTATCATGCTCAAAAAGTGAATCCACCGTTCTAATTTTACAGCATTTTGTAAGATGATTTCTTCTTTTACATCTCAGGCACACTTTTTTGTAGGCAGGACAGTTGCGCCGGCTATGAGTCGTGTCACATCTACCACAATGAAATGTCTCGTCACTTTTATCCTCTTTTTTCTTATTATTATGTGTGTTTTTATTCCAGGTTACCGCATCCACTGTGGCAGCACTCTTCATTGTTTGCACCTGCATCTTTACTTGCTCTGCTGAACGGCTGAGGTCTATTGTCTTGTCTAGAGTGAGGTTATGTTCAGCCAGTAGTTTTTCTCTGAGTGTATCGCTTCTAACACCTACTACAATTCTATCACGTATCAGACTATCTTCTAAGGTCCCATATCCACAGTTTTTAACTTTACTTCTAAGTTCTGTGAGAAATTCCTCGAACTTTTGCCCCTCTTTTTGTAGCATGCTATTGAATACGTATCTTTCGTACGTTTCATTTATTTTTGGAGTAAAATAAGTCGTAAATTTCTCTTTTATCGTTTCCACTTGAAGTTGTTCCGCATTTGAAAGATTGAATGTGTTTTAAATGACTACCGCGTCAGGTCCAATGCAAGCCATAAATACAGCGACTTGTACCGCTGGTTTTTTGTCTTGCAAATTGGTTGCAATCGAGTACCACTCGAATTGTTGAAGCCATAGTTTCCATGACTTCGCCACATCTTCGTTTGTGTTTATAATGAACTGTTTCGGCGGTTTAATGTTGAAGTCTGCTTTTTCATTTTCTCCCATATTCGGTTAAATTAGAAGTTTGTTTCGGCACCATGTAATATTAATTAATACGCACTATGTATTCGAAGTGTGTTTATTATAAACATTACAAATTACAATTATAATGAATTACAAAATACCACTGGGATATGTAGCGAGCGTTTTAGGTTATGTCTCTGGTTGACAGCTATGTGCGCGGGAACCGTGATTGGGGTGCGTTCTAAACCCATCATTATTCACGTTCCATGTCAGTATATGACATCCAATATTTTTAATTTATATAGTATTAAGTAGTGTGACTACTGGGAAAAAAATAAAAACAAATCAAAATAGGTATTTAGTTAATAAATAATTTGATTTGTGTTTTCACAATAAGTTCAACAATACAACTTTTTTTTCGAAATGTTAAAACTACTAGGTACTTCAGCGAGAAACAAAATTCCAGGTCGCGTATCTCTATATGATATTATTAGTCGCTTAAATTGTGCCGTAGATATCAGGAATACCAATTTACTTTAATTGTAAGCCTCCCTCTCGCGACAAAAAAATTGCCGTGCCCAACAGGGTTATAATGTCTCTGTAACTTACTGTGTAACACCTTGTAAACCACATTATAAGTGCAATAAAGATTGAGTATTGAGTATTGATATACGAGCTCCGATGCATATGTTCTCGTCCAGTTAGACAGTTTTTCTAGATTATCCCGTTCATCCGGGGGAAAGGTTTAGAGACAAAACCTTCACTATTCAATAGTAGTACTAAAGTAGTTTCTTTGAGTATAAAATATTTGGACTTAATAAATCAGAATAAAAAAAAACTATTTTACGAGAGGTATTTTTTTTTAATTTTTACACAATTTTTAATTTTGTAAATAATCAATAAATGTAAAGAACGCCATTAATATTAAAGACGACATGGTACACCTGATGCACTGCGAATTTTGCGTCAAGCTTATAAGCGCGGAATTACGGTGGTGAACGAAAATATAATTTAGACACTGGTTTGTTAAAATCGATTTATTAAACAACAAAAGCGTACTTCAGATTGTTGTGTCTCTTGAAATGTAGTACATTAACCATGACTAACGTTCATACAATTTATCATTAGCATAATGTGATCAACTCATCATTTTTTAAATATTAAAAAATTTGTAAAAATTGTTTCGAACTAGACGAACTCCACTGCATCGGGGCTCGTAGTATAAGTACCTACTTGGCCTGAAACCCTTCGTTTCTCGTCCTCTTTAGTACTTTATTTTATTAACAACAGTCGTCATCCCTATTAGAGGTAGTGTACCTAAAGGCGAAGTTTAAGATTTGATGTAGCCCTAGAATGAGTACCTGAATTGTCACCACTCACATTACTAATTTTCAATGGAAACTAACATAATACCTATCATGCAAAAATAATATAAAATATTGGATAGAGAAACCCGATCGTCAAAAGTTACTGCGAATGAAACGGAGACTTTCTAAGACACATAATTACCTACATTTCACATACATACCTGGACGTTGCATTCAACACACTCTTCAAAGCAGGATCGTAGACATCTGTGTTC
>JALPQI010020029.1:0-19755 GCA_025490895.1 Thaumatotibia leucotreta
GGTCGGTTGGGTCCAATTAATCGCATGCAGTGATCGGGGCCGACGGATCGCGCCGTATAATACTGCTTTTTAAATATTATTTTGAGTAGTTATTATACATTTATTTTAAATTATATAATTTAAATACCTAATTATAACTGCAAACTTTGTCAATCATTTTTTTTTATTCTAATATTACTTACAGATAATTATTGGCTAAAAGCCAAGATGCCAGGTCACAACCCTATGTCAAATGAAAATTAAAAAAGAGGGTACTTGCCGGCCTAGGCCGGCAACGAGCTACTTCCCGGCCACTTTTTTGGCACTTAACTACAACATTTCATTGCATGTTTGAGAAAATAACATTATAAATCACATAGTACATACAGGAATCTTTCCACGGATAATAAATGTTAACATTTCCTTTTATAATCTAAATAGGTACTTGGTATGCATTTAATGTCAAAAACTTGATGAAATTAAAGAACTTTTGTCTCGATTCCGCACCATCGGGCCTTTAATCGCATTAGTGGTAATTAAATCGACTTGTTCTAGTGATGTGCCGATTCTGGCAATATTGCATTAAGCAAATTATTGGCAGATTTTCCTCTGCACATTGCCGACTACCTACATTACATAAACGATATCAGCCAACTCCAATTCTATTTTTATATACGTAATACGATATTCAGTGTTCAAATATATGACTACATGTCATTAATTATGACCTATGGAATTACGGATTAATCACCAAAAAATTTTAACAGTAAATAACATTTATATTCACTATCATTATTGAATATTACTGCAATATTTTTTACAATTTTCTGACTTCATGGTTATCAGGGGGCCAGAGGCATATTATACGAAATGTCTTAATTTGGCTATTAAGACATTTCGCCAACGAATGTATAATCCGTTTTAGAATATAGTTATTAATTCAAATACCTATAAAGCTGCTTTTTGTGTAGATACGCAGTAATACCAGTGCTAGTTACGCGGTTTTCGTTGTGAGTGTTGTGTACTTAGATGAGGTTTTCACTTTTAGGGACACACAATAGGCGTGAAATTAAAAAGCCTTAATCTCAGTCAGGTTTGTAACGACAATTAAGCGATAAAAATTTCAATAAAAACGCGGTCTTAGTGCTAATTTTAAAAACTATATTAGCGATATTATAATATAAAACCGCCGACTAAGTTTAAATTCGTAAAAATATTATACTTAATTGTGCTTACGAACCTTGCAACAAGGTTTTTTCTCACGCTAATTGGGTGTCTCTAGAAGTGAGAATGCTCAGATACGCCGTATTTACGAGTGTTAGTTACGCGGTATTACACTATTCCCGACGATATGTGTTTACAGTACTTTATTGCCAGTGGCAGTATTCCCAGATTCCGATCATCACTATCGTATTCAGCGGTCTGCGCTCATTTCGCGTTAACTCGAAAACTTGGCGTAATCTGACGGAAACTCGTCATTTCACGAATTTTCAATGTGCAGTTAACAATTTCGTTGTATTGTGACAAATGGTTAATTTATAATTGCATTTACGATAATGTATCGGCAGTGAGGCATTGGTTCATACGGTAACGTGAAAAATGGATTTTATTATGTTGGTTAATAGTACATATTAATATTACTATAATTAGTACCTACATATTTTAATTAAATTTAATTTAATTTAATGGATATACGCGAATTTATCCGTTTTCAATAGTTTTATTACATATTTTAAATAAATATAACTCATTACTTAAATATAGGTAATAATCAGTTAAACTCACGATATCACGTGCGGCATGTTTTCGGAGAGCCTAAGTTTTACAAGCCGTTTAATTATATTTTTGTGTTAATTTTATGTCTCTTTAAAGCTTAAATTCAGTAATAAATCTTTATTTATATTTAATAAATTATTTGCACCTTTTACACGAAGAAACATCCGGTATACATTTCTAGTACGTAAAAACATGTAACACGCTCTTAATAACATACCACTCTAACCTTAGTTATGAGTTATGACTTATGACCTTATGATTGATATATTTACGGTAGTAACCCAAGTAACTACCAAAACACAAATATGGTAACAAGCGATAAAAATTATACTACCTATCGGTATTTAAAATTGGAAACGGTTGTTTACAACCATTTCCTAATGGGTCACACAACACAAAACGGGTCGAACATTTCAAGAGAATAAAAGTATTGTTTTTCGTTCCAAAACAACTTTAGGTAATTTATCAACTTTTTTATCCGAATATACTTGACCCGTTTGACCTTTTGTGTTTGACCCTAATACACATCGCCATTAATTTATCAATTATGTCATTTATATAAATAGTATAATTACCAAGGAGCGGAATTTTCATACCGAAAATCTAACTGGATGGGGATTGACTAAACTATTTTATCGACTAATCGATGTTACGGAATAGGTCGTTACTAACTTATAAGATTATTCTATAGCATTTGATCTCTTTTATAAGTAACTTACGTTTCGATATTAAAATAAATCATGCCCGCAGTCAACACTTTAAGATTGACATCGCATGCTCACAAACTCTATTACTTATGAAAACTTAAGTAAAATAAATATCATATGTGACGCTGTCACAGATGTCATATATACCATAGATCAAGCAAACGTATCTACTTAGCGTGTCAAATGAACTCAGTGAAATCCACTGAGTTATCCGTCTTTAATCGCAGCTTGCAGCTTTCGGGCGTCAAATTTTGTAAGTTGAAGTGAACAAAAACATTAATAATGCCTCCTTAAGTAATATTAATTGGAACAATACAAAAAAATAGGAATACTCAAGGGCCTGAGACATATTTAAAATCATAGGCAAGTAACAACTTCAGTACAAAATCTGACACGCTCGGCCGCCATACAAATGAATGAACTTGTTTCTTCTATTCAAATCTAATTCTGTGGACGCTGTCAAGATTTATTTTAGAAAAATAATCTTTTAGTTGGTAATGCATCATTCCTTAACATCGATAAGTCGATAAAATAGTTGGTTAATCCATCTGACCGTTAGATTTTCGCTACGAAAATTGCGCGCCTTGATAAATTACTAGTTAATCGAATATCTAATCAACATAAGTAGTTTGCGTTGAATCCATGATATAAAGCATTGAATATCTATAAATAAAATGTACTAGTTAAGAGTTCATAGACAATCAGTCACAAAGCCGAAATTGTATTTTTTTCTTTCCTAACACCGACATTAAATGTTCAAACATTAACCGCAAAGAGTGAAAATTTTCATATTAACATTCGACCTGCTACCAACCTTAGTTAAAGTAATGACTTATCACTTCGAAACTACGCGCAAAAAACCGCAAAAAACTTTCCAAAGCCTCGAGGAATATTAGCAAAAAGTCATTAAAAAGTGAGCGCTGTTCATCACCTTAAAGTCGGTATTACGGAACCCTAAGTTATAAAAGTTCATTCATTTAACGGTTCCGCGCCTCCGTCGAGCGACAACACTGAATTTCAAATTTCACTAAATAGTCCGAGAGCCGAAGGTAAGCCACGTAATGTAATAAAGTTATAAAGCTTTTTTTTATTTTGTCGTGTAGTTTTTTTTCTTTATTTTCTAAACTGTACATAGGTTGCTAGATACGTTCTGGAATATATATTTGTTTGTATTTTTTATTAGTTGCAAAACTTATCTAGTGACTTATGTACAACTTAAATACCTACATAAATGAAATCTAACTTAACCTACCTAATATCTAAGATGAGCTCTTGTGGCATTATAACGGATAACTTTAAATTTCACATGTGTATCGTAATGTTGTCAACGAATCGACATGCCTTTGAAGATCTCCTCTCTATTATCTAAATAACATTTCAGTAGGCAGGTTTAAGGGAAAATTAAACAAAAACTGTTTTCTAATAATCACCAAAAAAAAAATTCAAGTCGACTTCAACCTATTTCTCCAAAATACCCCGTCTTGGTGCCAATCAATGGGACTATGGCGGAGCTATATATTACTCATTCGATTAAATAAAAACTGAATATCGGTTCACGATTCTCGGAGATATCGGGTATCCTACACACAAAAAAAGTCGAATTGAGAAACTCCTACTTTTTAGAAAAAAAAAGAAGAGCTCTATACTGTGCAGAGTTG
Organism: Thaumatotibia leucotreta; assembly: GCA_025490895.1. Classification (NCBI taxonomy): domain Eukaryota; kingdom Metazoa; phylum Arthropoda; class Insecta; order Lepidoptera; family Tortricidae; genus Thaumatotibia; species Thaumatotibia leucotreta. The sequence goes on from JALPQI010020029.1 coordinate 4,121, forward strand.
TATACAAGGTGCCCACGAGGAAAGGGAAAAATTCTAACAGCATGTTCCTGAGACTAAAAGAAGCAAAAAATGTTAAATGAGTTATGGTGAAACCTGCAAAAAATTTTTTTTTTTGGTTTTTTAATGTTTTGAATGCCTTAATACACAAAAAAAGGATTTTATTATTCAAACTATCGCAAAAAATACACTTTAAAGGTTTTTTTTTACATTTGCTAGGTAGGTAATTAAAGATATTTTTGTTCATTTGATGTCTGTCAATTAAGAGCAACAAGACTAAATCGTTTCCAAAAATGCGTTTATCATAGCGTAACCGACTAAAACGGTTTTAAGAAAAAATCAAATTTTCTCTTATAATAGACTGAATCCAGTAAACTTTATATGACATTTTTAACTTCAAATTTGGTCAGAAATCCGCTGTTGAATTTTTTCCCTTTCCTCATGGGCATATGACATGTATGATGTCTATTGAGTTTGATGGTTGTCTCACATACTATGCAGGTTTTCCGTACCTAACGATGGAAACTGCGAAAACGTAGCGGAATCGACACTGGGGTAAAGTTGTTTCTGGTTTGGAATGAATGCTTTGAAAATATTCCGTTTCTTGTTGTTAATTGGTGTCTGTCTTGGTTTATATTAAAAATGCTAAAGGAATTCAGATTTTTTTAGTTGTTAGTGGTGGTCCCTATTCCACGTAGAAGTCGTTGGGACGGAAAGGTTCTCGGTGGGTAGGCCCCCCACATGATATACTGATGACCAAGTGAAGGTCTCCATCAAATAAACTTATGATGAGTGTAAAAAGCTAAATTATAAGAAAGCTGAAATAGTAGCGTTCGTAATCGATTCTGAAAAAATCACTAAAGAGCCTTAAAGTTAAACATGACATGCCATCTATTGTGCAATAAGTACTTAAGTTTAAGCCAGGAATGGGCCCCAGTTCAGTTGATCATCTTTACAGACTCTTTACCAAAAAGTATCAAAAAGTCAAGTGAAAAAAAAAAGATTCCAAAAAGTCCTCTAATAAATATGTTACGACGTTACGTAAAGGTGGATTTAGACCAAACGAGCGAATGCTCATTCTAACCCCCACTCTACGAAATCAACGAATTTCGACGAATCACGTTTTGTGTAACGAAGGAATTTCGTAGATTAGGGGATAAAATGAACATTCGCTCGTTTGGTCTAAATCCACTTTAAAAAGAATTAAAGTGCACTGGGACATATTTTTGAGTATTTTATGTACACCTTATTTTGCCTTTGACTGTTACAAGCTAGTTGAAGAAAAATGTGTATTTCGCGTCGGGCTTTGGTCGAGGGTGCTCCGAACGAGGACCATCTCAATGGGTCAAAACATGTCCAGCAATCATCGACTTAAATACGTGAGTAACCCGGTTCGATAATATTTTAATATGTAATGAAATAATTATCACGGCGAACCTGAAGTTCAAAGGCTTCGAATTCATTAAAACGTAGCTTAAAGCTCCAGATCACTTTTGTGCTTATAAATGCTTATTACGATTTTGGATGAAAAAAGACGGAGTATTTATGTATTTATTTAATCTTCCGCGATAAAATTTCAATAAATAAATTGGAATGAAGAATCGCAAAAGAAAGTAGGTTATTATTTTGACAAAGATGGGGTGTAGTGAAAAAAATTTGAAAGGCAGTGAATCAAACTTTTTTATAAAATCCGTGTAAAAACATAGTTTCATTAAAAAAAAGTATACGGCAGTGGCGATTTTATTTAACCCTTTAACGAGCAAGATTAAAAAAAATCCTGGATTCAAGCCTCAACGCCATCATGTACGAGTAGTACAAAAACTTCTGTGTAAGAAATAAATGGGTCAAAATTCTTTTCGTTGTCTTATTTTGTGTCCCTAAAAAACGTGACGCAGTGGTGATTTTAGTATGATGATGTTTTGTTTTAAATTTCTGATGTATGGATTAAAATTTAGTGTGAAAAAAAAAACAACTGCACCGAATTTTTTTAATATACTGAGTCGAAACAGCAGCTAAAAGCGTGACAGAGTGGTATGAAACAAGACAACGAAAATAATTTTGACCTAAATACAAAGATACAGTGTTATAGGATGGTCATTTTTGGGATCGGTGCCCTATGAATGGGTACATCTTCAACTCTTTACATACTAAAATAAATTTTCGGTTACGATGTACCAAGTAACTAGAACATAATCTAGTAGGTATCTGCTTTCATTTATGGCCTCCTACACTCATCATCATCATCATCATCAGCCTATGATATTCCACTGCTGGACGTAGGCCTCTCCTATTAACTATGCGTATAGACGCATTAGGAGGTAAATTACCATAATCGCCACGCTGGGCAAGCGGATTGGCGATCGCAGTATTGTGTCCACTATGATGACGCTGCTGTCCATCATCAATCGTTATCAAAAATGGTCAGTGACACTTCAAACCCTTAGTCGATTCTTACGACACCCGCAGGAGGAGTTGGGGTGGTGACAAATGTATTCTTACTGCTGTCACCACACGGCCAATTACAATTTACGATGTAGGTACCAAGTAGAAAATACTCTAGTATCTGCTTTCATTTATGGCCTCCTACACCCAAATACAGTTAAATCAACTGGATAAATGCCTAAACTGCACTCAAATGGCACTAATGACAGTCACGAATCAACCAAACTATTCGTTAAAAAAATAATTGGAGACAGTCGAGTGCTGAAGTGCTCAACGCTCGATGCTCAAACTGGTGGATGCTCAAGCTCTCGGATGCTCAACGTTTGCAGCCGTAATTAGTGCAATCAGCGGGAATCACGTTTTAGTGAGGCGACGAGATATTTGCCCTTACCTTTTTCCTTTTGTTTCACGGATAATAATGTTATCATTAAGTAATTTTCGGCATACGAGTGGGATATAACAGATCCCAAATGTATGAAAACGTCATATTGACATTTTTCACCTCTTATGCAGAAGGTTAAGTCAAATGTTTTTGTGGAACATATGAAATTACTACATTCGCGATCAATGAATACGGATCAGGCGATTTTTTTCATAGAAAATACTGCAAACATGCTGATTACAAATATTTATAATACAAGTGGAACCGTTTTTAACATCAGATTGTAATGGAATTTCCCTCAAGTTTTCACCCGATCCGAAAAACATGGAACTTATGGATGCAAATAGGGAGTGTGTTGTCATTTAAAAGCACTATGTATTTTTTTTTTACTATTATTGGAATTGTTATGTATAAGTTTAATGTTACTGCAAGTTCGTAAAAGACATATATGTATGTTGTGGTTACCTATAATTGGATAAACATCAGCCACGAATTAATCTAAATGTATTTATAGTATGTAAGATGTGTTATCTGTTGGTAATCCTTAATAAACAAAATAAATAAATAAACTTTAACGTCAGATGACTCCGTAGATAATTATAATAAAAATAGCAACTCATGATTAAAAAACTCGTATTACCATACATTTTAGGTGGTTTTGTTAAACGGTCTACATTTTTAACTAGCGACAATTTCAAAGTTTTTGGATTCATTTATAAATTTTGGGAAATTTCAATACAACCTGATTTAAAAATAGATTTTACTTGCACTATATACTACATATTTTAAATCTGCATGTTTGCATTATTTTCTATGAAATAAAAACACGTGACCCGTATTCATTGACCGAGTGTATATAATATTAAATTATTTGATTTTTAAATAGTAATACTATTTCTTAAAAAGTTTTTACATTTGGAACATGTCTTCGATATTAATACAAATTGATAGGCTGGTAGAGTCAATGATGCTGAGCAATATGCACCACATTTCCCAAAATGACTAACCGATCGAGGTGTTGATGCCTCTCTGTTGCACTTGCAAATTCGTACATAAGTGGGAGAAGGAGGCAAGATGTTAAACTTGGTTTCGCGGTAGACCCTCTGATCTTTCAGACTATGAAAGTAACCAGTAGCCGTACACACGAAACTAAGAAAGAAAGAAAAAAAAATTCTCAAACATGCAATGAAATGTTGTCATTATGTTCGTCGTAATAGGCTTTAAAGTATGACGTTGCAGGCTGATGACCTCGAGATAATAGTAAAGGATTTTCATACGAATTTAACGGCCTAGGCCGGTAAGTAATATTTTTTTAAAACATGGCGTCGGTTTTCATGAACAGGCTAAATAGCTAAATTCTGTTTTTTTGATTGCCGTATTTTTTATTTCATTGCATGTGTTTGAGAAAAGCACTATACATGCCTCGCCGTGAAACGGGCTTACCGGCTTCGTACCTCTGTCCGGCCTCACTACGTTCGGCTGTCCAAGTGTCCATACCTACTCAGCCGGTAAGCCCATCTTTCCCGGCGTCTGCAGTAATGTACTATTATTCGGTGCGCTTAAAATACAAACATAGGTACAAACTATAACATATCATTAATTTTTAAAGCGTGACTGAAAAGGTTTTCACTCAGCTTTATGTAAAGATACTTGTTAGGTACCTTGACGCTGGTCTTCCGTGAAAACTACAGGATATGTTAGGTTTTACTCGATACGTAATGCATTCTATCACGCTCGCACTGACATATTGGAGCGAACGTGATGGCCTGCTTTACGTATCGAGTAAAACCTAACGTTACCGATACTTGCAAAGTCATAGTATGGCTCGGCTACAGTTTATTCATCGGGTGCACGTAGTAATAGTCGCAGAGCACAGCGTAAACTGCACTCGAAGCTGTGTAACAGTTGTAGCTCTTCAAACAATGGCTGTCACGCCTGTTTGCACCTGCCACCTTGTATAATTAATTATTATTACAATAAATACTCATTTAGACGTCTTACCAATATCAACGTGGAAATAGGACAGATAGGACGCTAAGGGCTTGTTTCAGTCATCATTTGTGTTGTGGTACACTTTGTTTAATGTTATAATTATAAAATAAATTTAAAGAAAATATAAAAGTATATCTGTCAGATAAATGTTAGCTGTATTTTTCTTTTATAATATAAAACGTAAAAACAGATAACTATTTATAATCAATGACTTAATATTTACGCCCCCTTAGCTAAGCTATTTTTGCAAGTTCATAGTAAAAAAATCTTAGTCATAAAGGCAACTTTTTAAGAGATATCAAAACTTTAACTATACAGATCGATAGCGCTTAAAATTCTGAACAAAACTGTATTACATAATTCACTTTCGCCAAAATGCCATTTACGACAATTGAACCCAAAGGTATTGATATGCCTGGCGAAAACGATAGTGATAATTTTATACGGATACATTTTTCTAGGGATTGTAAAAAAAGCAATAATTCGATTGTAATTATGATTTGAAATTTGACATACAATCTATAATTGATTGTAGTAATAGGGTAGTTACAGTTACCATATCAGAGCGGCCATACTGTTCAAAAAGATCTGAACATGCACTGTCGCCCACAGAATTAGATTTGGATAGAAGAAACAGTTCATTCATTTGTATAGCGGCCGAGCGTGTCAGATTTTGTACTGAAGTTGTTACTTGCCTATGATCTTAAATATGTCTCAGGCCCTTGAGTATTCATATTTTTTTGTGTTGTTGCAATTAATATTACTTAAAGAGGCATTATTAATGTTTTTGTTCACTTCAACTCACAAAATTTGGCGCCCGAAAGCTGCAAGCTGCGATTAAAGACGGACAACTCAGTGGATTTCACTGAGTTCATTTGACACGCTAGATACGTTTGCTTGATCTATGGTATATATGACATCTGTGCTGTCGCCATTATAGTTGTAGATTTCGAAGAATTAACTTTGGACAGTTTAGAAACTTAACTTTCGAAAGTTAAGACTATCGGAAAAACGGTGAGCCTTACCCTCATTCTAATAAGGTTTAATTCATAACTGTCAAAAGTTCATTCTTAGAAATCTGCAACTATAGAATAGAGAGCTGCTCAGATGTTTGTGAGTATCCAGGCTGGGGTGTCCCATATTTTACGAGTTTTAGATATTAATAATAATAACGCATACCCCCTAAATCGGTTTCTTTTACCTCAAAACACACTGAAAAAAAAACAGTTCATTTCTGTAACTGTAACCCGTGCCGACTTTTATGCCATTCTCCTATACAATGTATGAAAATGAGCAAAATTTTTTTTTTGCCAAACCGTGAACATTATTTGATTCAAAATGCTAATTTAAAAAGTAATTAACTTTCTAAGACAATATAATTGAAAAGCAATGTACTTCAAAATGAAACGTAAATTTGCACTTGACAATGACAGATCGCAGCCACTCACAACGTTTGACAAATAAGCACTACACGCGTTACATTGATCGTCCGGAGGAAATAAAATTAATTGTACAGTCAATTGAATTATTTTTGTCAAATGTTAATAATTGAAAACAATTGCTAGTAATGTGTATACTTTATTACCCATTTTCGTAAAAGCCCAGGTCATGGTAACACAATGTATAAAATATTTGATAATATGATACCGCTGCAGTTGTACTGATAAAGATATATAAAATGTAAAAAAGACTCTAAAGGATTGTGGGTGACGATAATAATAAGATCCATGTATTCAGATAACTATTTATTCATAACGTAAAAGGAAAGTGATAGAATTGACATTATAATTTATAAATATAAAGGCAAACAATTTATAATAGTTAAAAAAACTAAAGCTTACACGTTTTTTTCGTATTTCTGACATCACACCCTTTAATTTTGATACTCAAATCATGGATTTCAATCAGCCAGTCCGCCATCTTGGGGAAACCGCCATATTGGATTTGTAATGATATTTCTTAGCTAGTCATGTATTGTCATCAGAACTCAGAGCTTGTGCAAAATTTTATCCTCGAAGACTGTGAAGTAGGTCAAATTAAGATTCCAAGATTTTCTTACATATATGGTGTTACAAATGAGGCTAATACTAATAAAAGCGTGATAAAAAGCCTCACTTTTCTTTCGCCTGTGTAATTATTATGAATATTAATGTTTTTCCATTGATCATCTGTGCATAATTAATTGATTATGTAGAAAATACCGCAAACATGCTAATTTCAAATATATACCTACTTAATATAATTTTTATATAAAATCCATCCAAAACATGTGTAACTTTATAACTACTACGACGTGTAGGTAAATATAATTAAAATAGCAAGTTATGACAAAAAAATTGCTCTTTCTTCTTCAATCGATCTAATTATTCTTGGATTAGATCATAAATTCAGGATCAAAACCGACATAATATGATATAAAAAAATACTATAAATAATTTAATAATTGTTTTAAATCGTCATCTTTTTATTGTTTTCTATGATTTTTTTATTTGCCTTATCCTTTTTATTTGATCGCGGGTGCATATTGTTTGTCTAAATTAAGCACCTATCACCTGTATGTACGTTGTACGTATTACTCATATTTATCTATAAAATAAATAGGAACGTACAATCGTCTCATCTAATCATAGACTAAAGTCTTCCGCATTTGAAATTGCAAAATATGTAAACAAACCATGGAGGTATTAAAATCTGTTTTTTATTTGTATTCTACCTCATATGAAATGCCTCTAAATCAAATATTTCTTGTTTCATCTACTCTTACCACATCATCATTCTACACCAGTAATTTAACTTTTTTTTCCGCATTTTTTAGTGTCATCCGCAGACCATGAATCCTGTAAAGTGTTCGAAACGTCGAAATGAAGTTAAAGTTAGTTAATATACGCGAGTTTATCCGTTTTCATAGTTTTATTTCACCAGTAGATTAATAAAATAAAATAAAAATATGAATACCGTGCCATTTAATTTAATGGTTTGCTTGCAACGTTCGCAATTTAAATAGGAAGCAACTTCATAAAAAAATAAATTTCGAAAATTGTACTCTCTTCGCGTTGGTACGTAATATCTAAAATTAATTAGATATAGTACCACATAGTTACCGCAATCACTATGTATTTCGTAAAATTTTAAAATGTTGCTGATAAAAACCGTTTGAATGCCTGGAAATACGTCTTGAATATTTGCACCCTTTCCGGCGGAAAAAGTATGTCAAGAATTCCTCTTTCGCATGGTTCTTTGAGTGTAGTTTTCTTCCCATCAGATCGTTCAGTTATTAATGAATCTAATACTGTCGTAATTGGGTCTTCTAGTAATGTCATTATTTCCTCCACTGGTTTAATTTTTTCTTCGGTAGGTGCTTCTTCAGTTTGTGTTTCGTTTGCTTTTTCCGTTTGTGTTTCTATACTAACTTGTTTACTAGTAGTAACGTAGGAAGAATTTAGAAATATAAGTGTTACTGATGTCTGCGTTTCAACCTCTGCACTATCGTCACGTATTTTAATGTTTTCATCTGTGGGTATTTCATTATCGATGATTCTGTATGCTCCTTTAATAATATCGTTAGAATTGGAATCTGGTTTTAAATGACGTCTATGTAGTCTTGAGGTGACCAGTTTCATGTATTGTTCGTTTTCGGTTGCTTGAGTATTAACGTTAGACTGAAAAAATAAATAAACTTTATACTGCGGCTGGAGTGTCCGAGTGGTTTAGAATCAGCCGCGAAAGCTGAGGACGTGGGTTCAAATCCCGCCTCCGGCGTTGGTAAACTTCAGTATTTTTTCTTTGGCTTTATTTTAACTTTACCTAAACAAAATATATGTCATGTCGCTGCCCCAAGATAAAAAGGTATATGTATAATGTATATCTATAATGCCCTTTTATCAATTTGGAATTTGAACATTGTCACACTGGCACTTATACCCGCTTTCCGCTTTATAGGTGGCAAACGAATAGAATAATCGCCTGATGGAAAGCATTTAAGCACCCGCAACACCAGAGGCGTTGCAAATGCGTTGCCGGCCTTTAAGGTGGGAGTACGCTGTTTTGGGTCACGATAGAAAATTTTGCCATTTAATGAAGTCGCCGAGGCCATTCATGATAAAACAGTGCGAAGTCTTATCAAGTCGTATATTGGGACTGGTGAACAAGTAAGAACTTATCAGAAGTAACTATTAATATTTCGCTATCGGGACAAATGGCTTCACCTACAAAACTATATCTGCTCTTTGGGGAAGTGGCGGGTACAGAGAGGATAATTAAATGTATTTAATATACAGGGTGAAATATGAGTCGTGAACAGCAACACGTTTTTCTAACTCTACAAACATGTTTACACACCCACACTCACTACACTCGTGTTTTAATACCTCTCATTACATACGGTTGCATAAACTACAATTTTTTTTGGGGTTTAATTTATTATTTATTTACACTTTATTGCACAAAACATACAAAATTGTACAAATAGCGGACTTTATTTTAATTGTTAACGTGGTTTTTGTATACCAAATTGGACTATATGGACGAATTCATTCAAAAATTTTAATAACCTCTCTAAACGGAAGTTCTTAATAACGCCAATTTTGTCATTTTGTGCAAAGTAAATTATTTTTATTAAATTTAAGGCTTCAAGTCATCAGTATCATTTCTTAAAATCACCTTAAACATAAAAAATACACAAAAATAGAAATAAACAAATATTACACAACCTTAATGTCTTTGAAATAAACTTTTAGCTTAACGCTATAAGCAATGTCGGGAAATAAATAAACAAACATGTCTATTTTTAAGTAACTTGTGTGGCATTCAATTGTTAGTTATTTATAGAGTTATAAAAACGTATCACTGTTCAAGACTTATGTTTCACTCTGTATATTTATATCGCTTGGCAATTTACAATAAAAATACACTAACCATGAAAAGCAGAGTCACAAAAAAATTCGCAGCACACATCGTAGCACGTCTTCAATAGAATCAACAGTTTTGCGCACAGACGAACACTTTTATAGGGAACAATGTTTACAACAATCGTAGTCAATGTTTTTATACACGGACAGTTCTCTGACTGATCCGGTGACTAGCTTCATAGTAATGTCAACAACTAGGTCACAGGTAAGATGATTAATGGGATAAGAATTAGGTACTGAGGAAAATAGTAGGACTGATCACGGGACACAACACATTAAACAAACAACTACACACTATGGGCCAAACAGATAGCCCTATGTGCAGTGCCTGCATGGAAGAGAAGGAAACAACAAAACATGTCATATTCTTTTAGAATATAAAGAGGTAGAAGTATACCGGAGTAGGCACTTAGGGACTCCAAACACACTAAAGGAGGCATTTAGCAACCTGAAACACACACTGAGTTTCGTGGAGGAGGTTGATGGTTGGAATAGGGCTACAAGCCAAAGCCCTGTTTAACCTGTTTTAAGTAACTAACTAGGCAGTGTGTAATATTGGAGAAAAAAACACCAATTAAAAAAACGATTTCAGTAATATTTAGGTTTATGTAGTTTTTAGATCTAGTTTTTAATTTTTTTTCTTTAAGAATGTATTTATTAATGTAATAAAACTGAACATTTCAACCAATTTCTCGTCGATCTCATCATCAGACCCCGACTTGGTGCCGACGGGACCATCTCGTGGTTTTACCCGTTCAATTAAAAAACAACTCACGATTCCCGGAGATAAATCGATTAACATAAATATAATAAAAAATCGAATTGAGAACCTAACCTCCTCTTTTTTGAAGTCAGTTAATTTTTTTTAGGAGGAAAGCGTTTTCTGGATACTTGTTCATTCGCTTAAAGATCTATCGAATGATGCACCACATAATTATGTGTCTATACATAAAATGGAAAAAAATCTGATTAGTGTACGTATACACGTATAGAAACGGAACGCACCAAAAAGCATTTTGTGCTTTATATACCATCCATCTTACAATCACATTTCTTTTTTACTTACATCTCAACATACATAATAAATCTCCAAATACATGTTACTTAAGGTAATTTCACCAGAGTTGAGGTGAATGACAAAACACACATCGAAAAAAAATACTAATTGCAAAAAAAAAATTAATGAATGACTTATTTGTGACTTGCATAATAATATTGAAACAAATCTTTCGAATAAACTTTTTGTTTAATTTTACAGTTGCTATTATTAGATTTGCTGAAAGTACGAAAAAGGAACACTAATTTCAAATTCCTCTTGTGTTTACATGACACGTTGTAGTGCATGATCCAACTCTCGTGGAACTACGAGTACCTATACTATTTTGGCCAGTCCGGTTTCCAGACTCAAAATTCAGAATGTAATTTCCAAATAGCCTTGCCCAGATTCTTGTCTAGCCTCGTTGAACTACTTACGTCCCTCTCGCATTTTTGTCGCATCTTCAGATAAGGCGAAATGGTATTTGCTGTATATTTACTGGGGGAAGCTCAACATCGCGAGGCATCCGCACATTGCGATATGAAGAACGCGATTCCATTGTCTTACGTTTTAGAAATATTGCTATTGCTAAGCTCAGTTTTCACTTAGTGTTCTGAGCGAGCATTAACTTGTTTGTGGGCAGACGAACGAACATTTTGCTGTGTGAATTAGTGTTTTCATCTGCCCAAGAACAAACGAATGCTCACTCAGAACGCTAAACGAAAACGCAGCTTTAGATTCGCACGTTAACACTTCCAAGCAAATTAACTGTCAACAATATAAAAAGTAATGACAAAAACGATACTTTCAAATAGCGATTTGGATATAAAGCGCTTAGTTATTTCAAAGGTAAAATAAGTCTATTAGCCTCCATATATAAAAAAGAGAAACGAACAAAATTAAGTATAGAATTAGCACCGGAAATTTTAAAACGTATGATATATTGAAAATATATTGTGGCAAATCGATTTGCAAAAAGAAAGGTCATTATACAATTTTGTAGAAATGTACTATGTGAGTGCCCTCTGCCACAAAACTTTACAGCGTACAATTCTACAAAATTTGACAATATTTTCTATAGAAAATCATACAATTTTGTAAAGTTTGTGGGATAGGGATTTGCCAGATTTTATGAAATGGGTATCTTTACAAATCCCTGCATCTAGCCTATTCGTGACGTATGAGAACGCAAACGCGCTTTACCCGGCGCGTCTCGTAAGTACGCTTATGATGCGGTGTTGAAGTTTATTTAATTTCCTCAAAGGCATTACTTGGAAAAAGCAAGTTTTCAAGTGCCCCCATCTCCCTCAGTGAATGTCTATCTTGCTTCCTATTCACACCTTTTGGGGGGAAAGAGAGGAGTGTGTATAGAAATTGTGGATGTTGGTTTGCCTTTTAGGCTGATTCTTTTTATTCGCTTGTAGAAGGGCGAGCGGAGTTTTGGTGAGAGATTGCTTTGAGATATGGAGACTCAATGGTAGCGCATCGTATACTTCTGGTTGCCATCATCATCATCATCAGCCTATGATAGTACACTGCTGGACGTAGGCCTCTCCTATTATCTATGCGTATAGACGTATTAGGAGGTAATTGCCCATAATCGCCACGCTGGCAAGCGGATTGGCGATCTCAGTAATGCGTCCACTATGATGACGCTGCTGCCCATCATCAATCTTTTATCAAATAATAGTCAGTGACACTTCAATCCCTTAGTAGACTCTTACGACAACCGCGGAAGGAGTTGGGGTGGTGACAAATGTATTCTTACTGCCGTCACCACATGGCCCATACTTAATACTTATTAATCTCATTATGTAAGTATACTACTGTTTTTTGTCTCATGTAGTATAAAAATTAATCAATGCAAATTAAGAATATTATTTACAAAGCTTTTTAACTTTTAGGGACACCCAATTAGCGTGATATAAAAAAAAACTTACTTGATGTGATGTGATGTGAGTTAGGTTCGTAGCTACAATTTATTGAGCAATAAATTTAAATAAAATTCAGTTTTGACGTTAGGTTTACATTTAATATATAAAACGCCCATCAAGCTTACCTTCCTAAAGATATCGAAGTACTTAATTGACATTACGAACCTGATTACAATCAAAGATTTTTAATGACACGCTAATTGGGTGTTCCTAAAAGTGAAAATGCCGTACTAGGTACATGATTAACTCGTATTTATTTAATAACTAGCTGTGCCCGCGACTTCGCACGTGTGCTGTTCGGTGATCTGTGTTGTACATTTTCAAATGTATGTCTGGTAAATGGGTTTCTTAGAATTGGTCCTTTAAATTGTGATAAGATATCAGATTAACAGCTAAGTTACAAACGTATTGTGTTCGGTGTAGCAAAGAAATTAATATCATACACAATGAAATAAATGGTTTAGGTACCTATCGTTTGAGGTTAACTTCCAAATACTACTCAAATTTTGATATCTCTAAAGGTAGTAAAATAATGTGGTTTCCCTCAGCAAACAAAATGATAGTCGTATTTTAAAACGCCAAAATTATACGTATTCTAAAAAGCATAAGCATAGCGTAAGTAAGGAGTTGAGGGTAAAAATTAAGATGAGGCTTGAGAGCATCATAAAAGTCATCATCATAGCATGGATTACCCTAAGTTAACGGGAGGACTTCAGTTGCTGAATGTGTGGCAGTAAGCGTCAGTGCAGTGTACGCAAAAACCTATCGCCAGGGTTTGAGTCGAGGAACCCAAAAGAGTAATATTCGGAAAAAGTTGGAAAATAATCTAAGATGGCAGGTGTGCTGGGGCGAAAAGTTTAAATCCCGAGTAGTTCAGCAAGCCCGAAGGGCGAACTTTAGGTTGGGAGGAAGAAGGCCGATCCAGCAGAGAGTTGAAGGCCCGGAAACCCACTCCAGGGGTCCAAGTAATTCGGCCTTGCAGCAGGAGGGCCGACCCAATCACAGAAACAATAAAAATACATGTCAAATATACAGAGTAAGGAGGTCGTAGGCCGAACTATGAGAAAACAGAACAGTGGTCCGAGCCCGACGCGTTCTAGCATTCAATATAATATTTATTCAGTATTCAAATAAGTCGAGCCTGAGGGCCGAAAGTCCGAAGCCGAGGCGTTAAGGCTGCAAAGGGCGAGTTCCAAGCAGTGCCGATGACCGATCGTATTTTTCATGAAATACTGGCTTTATGGCCGAGACCGAGACATAGTGCCAAGCATTTAATATATGCAGTAATTAAACAAACCGAGCCTGAGGGCCCAAGGCTCAAAGGTGAGGCGTCAAGACCACGAAGGCTGAAACCGAGCTTCGAGTTAGGGCCAAATCCCAATCGGGCTTATGACGAATTGTTGTTATATGGTCGATGCTAAGCTGTAAGAAGATAGAGCTTGAAGCATTCAGTATATCCTGTAGCCAATCGGATCAATCAAGTACTCCCCACATGAACCCGAGGGCCAAAGGCCCGAGGAGTCAACCCACAATGTCAGCCTATCAACCCGAGGGCCGTAGGCCCGAGGCCATTGTCTACACGAACCCGAGGGCCGAAGGCCCGAGGAGTTAACCCACGCTGTCAGATTATCAACCCGAGGATCGGAGGCCCGAGGCCCCTGTCTAAACGAACCCGAGAACCGAGGCATTAGGTTAACCTTCGCTGTCAGTCTATGAACCTGAGGGTTGTAGGTTCGAGAACACATCTCACGCGATCCCGAGGGCCGAAGGCCCGAGGGGTTAACCTTCGCTGTCAGTCTATGAACCTAAGGGTTGTAGGTTCGAGAACACAGTTCACGCGATCCCGAGGGCCGAAGGCCCGAGGGGTTAACCTTCGCTGTCAGTCTATGAACCTGAGGGTCGTAGGTTCGAGAACATAGTTCACGCGATCCCGAGGGCCGAAGGCCCGAGGGGTTAACCTTCGCTGTCAGTCTATAAACCTGAGGGTCGTAGGCTCGAGAATACAGTTTACGCGATCCCGAGGGCCGAAGGCCCGAGGGGTTAACCTTCGCTGACAGTCTATGAACCTGAGGGTCGTAGGTTCGAGAACACAGTTCACGCGATCCCGAGGGCTGAAGGCCCGAGGGGTTAACCTTCGCTGTCAGTCTATGAACCTGAGGGTCGTAGGCTCGAGAACACAGTTCACGCGATCCCGAGGGCCGAAGGCCCGAGGGGTTAACCTTCGCTGTCAGTCTATGAACGTAAGGGTTGTAGGTTCGAGAACACAGTTCACGCGATCCCGAGGGCCGAAGGCCCGAGGGGTTAACCTTCGCTGTCAGTCTATGAACCTAAGGGTTGTAGGTTCGAGAACACAGTTCTCGCGATCCCGAGGGCCGAAGGCCCGAGGGGTTAACCTTCGCTGTCAGTCTATGAACCTGAGGGTCGTAGGTTCGAGAACACAGTTCACGCGATCCCGAGGGCCGAAGGCCCGAGGGGTTAACCTTCGCTGTCAGTCTATAAACCTGAGGGTCGTAGGCTCGAGAACACAGTTCACGCGATCCCGAGGGCCGAAGGCCCGAGGGGTTGACCTTCGCTGTCAGTCTATGAACCTGAGGGTCGTAGGCTCGAGAACACAGTTCACGCGATCCCGAGGGCCGAAGGCACGAGGGGTTATCTCACGCTGTCAGTTTAACAAACCGAGGGCCGTAGTCCCGAGGCTACAGTCCACACTATCCCGAGGGCAGATGGCCCGAGGGGTTAAGCCACGCTGTCAGTCTAACAAACCGAGAGCCGAAGAGACTTTTTTTGATGACTGTCAAAATATTCGAAAAAGGTTTTGCGTTGATATTTGTGAAGTTGCACATAGTTATATAATTTTAACTTTTCAGTTGCTAAATATTAATGTGACCCATGCTGCGATTATTTTGACAGGTAATATGTACACATATTTTCGATTGGTAAATTTG
>JALPQI010020030.1:0-27176 GCA_025490895.1 Thaumatotibia leucotreta
TCCATAACCATGGGATCCTACTACCGATTCGCTGAAATGTTGTACTCCCACTTTAGCGTTAAAATCCCCCATGACAACGTTAAAATGGGTCTTAGTAGTGGAATGGAGGGCCCTCGATATGTCATCGAACATTTCCTCCACCTCATCATCCGAATGTGTCGAGGTCGGTGCGTACACTTGCACCACCTTGAGGCTATACCTCTCGGTGAGCTTGATGATGAGGTACGCTACCCTGTTCGACACACTGGATATTTCCACAACGTTGTTAGAGAGGGACTTGTGAACCAGAAACCCAACGCCACCTTGGGATTGTTGGTCTCCCTCACGGAAGTACATTAGGTGGCCTGATTCGAGTGTTATGGTGTCCTCCCCCTCTCTTCGGACTTCACATAACCCTAGTATGTGCCACCTAATCTTCCCAAGTTCCACCTCAAGTTGCGCCAGGTGCGAGTCAAGCCGAAGCGTGCGTCCGTTAAACGTCGCCAGGATCAGTCGGTTGTGGTGGCCGTCCGTAGCAGGAAGTGCCTTTTGCAAATTGCGTGGTTGGTCAACAGACAGTTAAAATATTGTGATTCTATTCTTTTTACTGCAGCAGAATGAAAAGCCTCCGACTATGACTATCTCTTTTATATGTGTACATACATTAGTGTTAGATCATTGATAAATAAAATAACATATTACTGCAAATATCAATTTTAGTGACTAGAACACGTTCACAGCTATATTTGTACTAAACAGAAAAAATCCTAGCACACTACAGTTAATTCCTATAAAGTGTAGAGCACTGTGCTGTGCCCAAGGTATCCTACATTATATCTTAGTTACCTATCGCTAACTGAATACGCATGGACTCTTTTTTATTCAGAATTATAAGGTAGACGTTTGACCACGATCATATAATTAAACCGGAATCAGAAGGGGATTTGAAAGTACTGTTGACAGAACAAATGACACAATATTTACCAAGAAAAAGTTGTTTATAGATGCAGTGAGTGATTAATTAATCTATTGTATGTAAGGCTTTGCACTTAAACTATGAATAGTTATATTAATACAACTATGAATATATCCTAGATTGACTTATACATACACTGTGGTGTCAACAGTACTCTCCAATCCGATTCTAATAGCGGTTTGATAATACCTGCTGGTAAGTGATGATGCAGTCTACGGTGGAACACCCATGAGAGACCTATTTACTCTTGCCTTGAAGATATTCAGAATTAAAACATGCGGAAACACAGATTCGGGCAAGGCATTCCACTCCTTAGCAGTTCGCATAAAAAAAGTCGAAGGTAAACGCTTCGTGCGAATTTTTGCCTCGTTGTTGCTCATAAAGTGTTTATATCCTTATTCATCCTGTTGCACCCTACATAATAATATGTAAATACTACATAATAGTTACTTACTGCAAGTATAACTTTCCACATCACTATTGACACACTATTGTCCTTATGTATCTATGACTAAGTACGGACAAATTGGACGAATATTTACGCTAACTAATACGACGCGCTCTTTATGGATTTTAGGTCAATGGCTGCTGATACATGAAATTCAAATATTAATGAATTAGAACGATAAGAAACAGTATCTAGAATAAACGTATAACCTTAAATTATTACTTACTTGAGCAAATCTAATTTAAGTAGATAAGTTTTATAGCACATTATAAAATCATGGTAACACAGAAAATACAATAATAATCTAAAAGTAATAGTATCATTAACTAAACAGTCTTAAAGAAGGTCACCTTTTTAAATTCGAGTAGCATTTTGTGTAACTAACAGAGTAGACCGACCATCTGCTGTTGGAACCTATACGGACATGTATCCTAGATGCGAGCATCACGGAGTCGGAAGTCATATAAATCGTTGAAGCAGGCCTACATGGAGCAATAAATGACTACTAATCCTTGTTAAATATCTACGTGAATAGTCTTGAAAATACTCCATTCCTTATCACAAACCTAGGCGGCTTGTGTCCATGCTGCAGATGCGCCCGTACTATCTCCCTAGCACTGGTGACCAGCAGGCGCGCCCTGCACTGCCCGCCGGCCGTGCACGTCCAGGAGGCGGAGGCGTTCTTGCGTCGCTTGTGGCAGTAGAACGTGTAGCCGTTCACGATGATGATCTCTTTGCCACGGGCGTTATAAGCCCACATCGCTGGAAACAATATTGTAAAGTTAATGATGTTGTAATAAGTAATCCAATGACATTTTTTAAGCTCACGTCACTTCAGGCGATCAGCCTATCTCAGTCCACTGCTGAACAAAGGCTTCTCCTATTTCGTATGCGTATTTTTAGAAGGTAAATCCTCATAATGACCACGCTGGGCAAGTGGATTGGCGATCGCAATAATGGTCAATGACTCTTCAATCCCTTAGTTCACTCTTATACGACGACACCAACGGGAAAAGTTTGGGGTTGGCGATGTATTCTTACTTGACATACGAGGCGTTTTTTAACCATTCAGTTTTAATCAGAAATTATACAATCATTTCATTTTTTTTTTCATTTCATTTATTTATTTGCAATCATGATTACACATATATACAAGGTACAATAGCATTATACATGAACCCTGAAGGGTGTGGCAAAGAATTACTTACATTTTACATATAATAAAATCACAATTTCAACAAATACAACCAGATTAAAAAGTCACAGTATTATCAAGTAGCAAGCACAAATACATTAAAAAATTACAATACAAATACCAGAAAAATGTCAGACTAATACTAATCTTCAATCTTCATCCATTAACACATTCGTTTTTTATTGTTTATGATCCTTATTACGTTTGACTCGATGAATCATTTTGTTTAATAAGAATTGAACATACGTATGAAACTTAAAAATATCACATAACAACCTCTACTAATAACAAAACGCGGGGCCGCGTGCGTGTCATTCAACATGTACTGTATGAACTCCCTGGAAACTGCACTGGTTATGACCTTCGCCTTGCAGTAGCAGTGGCTGCTGCACCACCACTCGCTGGGAGTAGTCGTTCACTTTCGGCAAATTATCGCCTCCGCGAACTTTGTTTATGTCATTGGAAATATAACGTTTCTTTATTGCTGACAGAAGTGTCTATTGCTATAACATTTTACATAATTGAATAGGCACGTTCTGGGCAAACTCACTCCATCGTAGGCCACGTCTCTGCCCTTGGCTAGTCTGTGGCCATGAGTAAGCCGATTTCAAATAAAAAAAATATAATAGGGGTCGGAACTATGGGTGCAAAACTTTAACAAAACTTCTCAAGTGGACTTGATTTAGCACATGCTTCCATAAAATATACATATCTACACACCCACACATTGTAAGTTGAAGATTCCGAGATAGGGAATTTTGGATACAGATTTTTCAATAATATGTGTCAATTTTAAAGTTTTGCACCAATAGTTCCGACCCCTAATAATTAAAGACCTTTGATGAAAACAGAAATTTAACTTCATAATTTTGTTTTAGTTCATCGTCATATTTAAGTAAAATTTTATGTAACAACTTTTGGCATTGAAAAAGGGCGACAAATTAAAATTTTTACAATAAGCACCAATTTTTTTTAATTTTCCGCCCGTTTCTACTGCCAAAGGTTGTTGGACAGAGTATACCTACCATATAGTAGTATCGCTAACTTTTGTAACACAATTCAAGCGATCGTGATTTTTGTTTTGTTTAAGGCCTTAAATGGGCATTTTCACTCAAAAATCTTAATTTTAGTCAGCTTTGTAACGACAGTTGTTACAATATCTTTAGGAATATGAACTCGATCGGCGTTTTTATATTATATTATGGCTTATAGGTATTCAGGTCAGTATTCAGGTTCAAGTCGTTACAAAGCTGACTGAAATTAAGGTTTTTTAACTTTACGCTACTTGGGTGAGCCAAAAAGTGAAAATGCCCAACTATGTCATTTTTTTTGCTATCTACCAAGAAATACAAACAATTGAATACAATTGATTTTATTACTCGAGTAACTTACGCGGTTAAATGAATAATGGCTTCAATTATTACTAAAATACTCCTTTCCTTTCTTTCCCTTAATATTTGTAAGAATACTACCTACCTACTTGTAAGAATTGTTCTGTGCAAACCTCCGTTGAGTTTGTCCCATATAAGATGTTCAAACTATATAAGTACAGCAGTCCTTAACACGTTGGACGCCACGCGGCTCACCGGTGAGCCTTCACGATATTTCCGTTGAGGCCATGGTGAAATTGAGTAATGGGCTATTTTCTCAAAAATGAGATTTTGGTCATTTTGGATGCAGAATATTATATTTAGCAAAATAGATTAGGAGATACTAGCTTAAACGTCATAAAAACTCGAGTTTCATTAAAAGGCTCACCGGTGAGCCGCGTGGCCTGAACGGAAGGAATTGTGAAGTTCCTTCCGCGGGGGCCGCGGGGTCACGCCGCGGCTCACCCGCCCGCACACCCCGCATTTGCCTGCGCATTCGCAAGTCTCGCAACTATCAGTACGGCTGATATCCGGGCATTTTCACATCTAGGGACACCCAATTAGCTTAATTCTCACAAAAAAGTTATCGTCGATGTCAGTTTTGTAACGACAATTAAGTAAGCTTTTTTCACTTCTAGGCTAGGGTTGTCACTAGGTCTACATACAACACTCACAACATCCAATAGCTTTAAAATGGATGTTTCACCACGCTTACATTTGTAAATCACGGGATTCCACGCGGACGAGATTCCTTGCCCCTCATTTTGATTAAAATTCCGAAGTTTCTTAATTTCAATAGCTTCACATACTTTTCGGCTATGATGTATACGCTCGGTTGAGAGGACTTTCGGGTTATGGAGCTCAAGTGGTTAGATCCAGACTCCAACAAATGCTCGGCCACAGCAGACTTATTCGTTTGACGCTTTTTAACAGCCGTGATATGTTCCTTGACCCTTTCCGCTATGGTGCGTTTAGTTTCCCCAATATAGGAATTACCACAGCTACAATCGATCTTATAAACGCCCGGTGTGTGATAAGGTAAAACATCCTTAGGCGACCTTTGATACCCTGCCACCTTTGATAACGGCATATAAACGGTTGGTATGGAATACTTATTCGAAAGCGTACCTATTTTGTCCGTTACACCCCTGTCATTAGACAAAAATGCTGGTCGCCTCACAACATCTGAATGATTCATCCTCGATATTCGTCTGGGTTGCCGTCTGTTCATTATGTAGCCATTTCTCTTCAGAACCTCCTGAACGTGCGATAACTCAATTTCCAGAAATTCAGGGTCACAAAGGTCATGTGCTCTGTTCTTTATAGAATTAACCACAGACTGAAGCTACCGGTGAGACAGAGCGTTCAAATACCTGCCTGTGTGTGTGGGCTTCCTACACAGACAGGCACACAGTGTGCGCTAAAGAACCATCATCTCGACCTATCACCTTCACGTCCAGAAAAGGCAAACTACGCTCCGATTCCAATTCATATGTGAATTTGACTTTAATATGAATGGAATTGAGATACTGGAGTAATTGCTTGAGCAATGGCATGAAGTTGACTTCATGCCACCTCTCACAACGCAGAAGACATCATCGACATACCGCTTCCATAATTTCACTTCCATGGTTGCAGATCTATGCTGGCCTCAAAATGCTCCATCCAGTTATTTACTAAAACCGGTGCCACAGGGCTACCCATAGCAACTCCGTCGACGTCGATCTGGAGATAATGCCCCCCTCGATATAAAAAGTAGCTTCCTTCTAAACAATTCCGGAGCCAAACCATGTCAGAATAGGCTACTTGACCAATTTTTAAAGTTTGTCGTATATTATTAATCAATATCTGATTAACGGAAAAAAAATATAAATTTATTTTTTCACGACCTAGAAAACCGCAAAATTATAACTTAAAATTTAAACTTTCGTAACCGCGCGAAAACGGCACTAGCCATGTTAATGCTTAGATTATCTGTGGTGTGACGTCACTCAAACCGAAAACAAACGTTTGACATGTCACTTATGTCATGTCAATGTCACAGCAAAGCTACATGCCTACATGTCCATGGCGAACTTCACTCGTATAAGATTCGACATGAAGTTAGTTTAAGATCCTATGACGTCACATCATGGCCGACACCGTTTTCAGAGTACGAAATAAAAATAAAAAAAACTAATTTTTCAATGAAAAATATGTACCCATCAAACACTTTTAATACACCGTAATCGAAAATATTGATCTTTTCAATAAATACTACAGAAAATAATAATTTTTTGCACTAAATTTGATATGAGTCACTATCTATTATGATTTTGTACTTTTGTTACTTTTGATAAGAATTATAATTATAATAAATACCTTTAAGTTTACTATGTCAATTGTGATAAATTGTTTTACGAAAAGCTCAAGAATACAAGCTTTTTTAAACTTTAGTGCCATCTTGATAGCGAGTAAGTCGACGACGTTACCTATTTTTAAACTTAATTTAATTAGGTAAATAAATAAATCTAAACATTAAAAACTAATTTAGTTTATTTTTTTACCAAACTCGATATTTAAAATCTTTATTTGCAAGTCTTCAACTATATTTTACCTATGACGAGTTAGCCAACCCTAACTAAGTTCACAAAATGACGAAAAAATCATAAGTCCTTTACAGTACTAAAGAACCAAGGCAATTTGTATCTTCTCTAGGGCCACACGGCTCACCCTGCATACGTTTTTGGATGGAATAAGTGAACGGTGGCCTGTAAAACAGGTTTGAAATGAAGGCTCGCGATGGCTCACCGGTGACCCCCGTGGCCCCAATGGTTCAACATGGTTAGGCTCACCGGTGACCCCTGTGGCTCCAATGGAAAGACTACATTTTTGGCGTGGCGTTCAACGTGTTAACATTTACTTACTTACTTTAATATAATTCCCATTCTTTATCACAAATTTCGGCGGTTCATGTCCATGTTTAATCATAACTTTTAGGAACTCTCCAGTGACAGAGCTCGATATGACCCTCGCGATGCAGGTGGGATACTTGGTGCAGCGCCATTCCGTAGTCGACAGGCTGCTCCGTCTATTGAAGAAAGGAAAACCTTCCACCACCAACAACGGCTTCCCGCGATTCGATTTCACGTACATTACTAAAACAAAGATTATTCACCTAGTTAGGTACTTAATAAGTTCAGTGAGCATTATGATGGTCCGTCTTATACCGTTTATCGGGCTATTTGGCATATCAACACTAGTTAGAACTTGACGATAACGACGTCATGATGTAACTTTTGTATACGCATAGACATAAACCCGCAGCATGAAGCATACAATTATTATTTTTGCTCCAATTACCACTTGTCAATAAATCACGCATTAAAAATATAATTTTATTAAGTATTATTAAAATAATAGTTGCACGTTTAGAGCTTCACAGTACATATTTCGTACAGTCAGTTACAAAGTCATGTATCCACTTTTTCACCTCAGTAAGGTAAAAAAGTGGATACAAGACTTTGTAACTGACCGTAAAAATTGTTGACATAGTTACACACTATTTGATTTTGAAGTATGAAGATTCAATTTGCTCCAGGATAAAGATAAACACTTACGCCGAGGACATGCTACTGTTTGATGTAGACACCATCTTTAATGATATAATTAGGAGTCGGATATTCATGAACCCTGTAGAACTGGTGCGAATGTTTATCCGGTTCTAGAAGGTAAGAAGTTTTTCTTTGAGGGGCGGGGCGTGACGAGTTCGCGCGCCGCGCATCTGTGGTTTCGATAGTTTCCTGTTCGTGCGTTTTCGAAAGAATGTGTTGTGTATCCTTGGAGTAATTGCAACTCTTGGCCTCGTGAATTTTTGACCCACTTCGCTTTAAAATGGATAGCAGTAAAGTCAATAATATTTTTTTTTTACATAATCTTAGGTAAATATTGGACGTCGTATTGAACATACGAAGAAGTTTTAAAATAGAAACGACAAAATAAAACAATAATCCACTGAAAACAATGGTGACTTTATGTGCACTCTGCACTGACCTAGAATCACTTACCTACCTATTTATTACTTTTAATTTTTTGTACACAATTATACATGCGGTTGATGCAGTTAAATCAAGCTCAGTGCAAGATCTGTGTCTTTAAACACAATATGATATTTTCATTACCACCATGAAAATAAACTTTTCAAGAGACGTGGCAAGCCAAACCTTTGTTCCATTATTCAATTACTTTGTCAAACAAATTCTGCATTGTAAATATTAAT
The DNA here is from genome assembly GCA_025490895.1 of Thaumatotibia leucotreta. NCBI lineage: Eukaryota > Metazoa > Arthropoda > Insecta > Lepidoptera > Tortricidae > Thaumatotibia > Thaumatotibia leucotreta. The sequence goes on from JALPQI010020030.1 coordinate 8,227, forward strand.
TAACTAGATGAAAGCAGGCCAATTTGTGTATTTTACATGTCTCACTGTTCAGCGATGTGACCTAATGGTCTTATCTATCTTACCTAAACTACCTACACAAATACTTATCCATGAAAAATTCTACATTTAAATTTTAAGCGACTTAATTTTATTCAAGCGTTTACACGTCGTAACGGCTAAGCTCTTTAGTCGGCCCCAGATGGACGATTAACAGCGCGTTAAAGTCACTAATTCAGTACTTAAATTCGTATTAAACGAGGTTCTAGACGAACTTAAGTATGAAATAGACAGAGAAACGAGAGCACCGTCAAGACTGTGGGTGAAAAACTGGATAAGCCGAAGAAATGAATTTTTCTTGAGTCAGTAATATGTTAAAATACTATATGTTAAAATGCGTATTAACAACCCGCGATATAAAATAAAACTGACCCAATACACAAACACATAATATATGTATTTCATTGCCTCACTCACATTCTAACACAGACGCCATCTTTAATAAAGAACTTCGGAGCGCCGTGATTGTGATCCAACACGAATCGTAGGACTTCGTGGCCATGTGTGGTGTACACCACCGAGCGGCACCTCGTCCCATACGTGCAGATCCATCGTTTGGACTTCTGCTGTTCTCGCTGGAGGTAGAACGTGTAGCCGTTGATGATGCAAATATCCTTACCGCTTTGATTTTTCGCCCAGCTAACTGAAAATGAAATACATGAGTGAGTTCTATCTTACAAAACACAACGTCAGAGTTATGCCGAGTGTTAAGGTGCGTTTAAACCAAAAGAGCATTCGCTGTTCTAGCGCCCGTTCTACGAAATCAACCAATCACGTTTTGTGTACCGATCGAATTTCATAGAGTGGGAGGTTAGAACAGCGAATGCTCTTTTAGTTTAACCGCACCTTTACTGAGCGACATGCAAACGCATGCCTTGAGTTATTCAACGCAAACGAGCAATTGTTTACCGATTATTGCTTGATTTTTTTTTGGTTTCTTCAGGTCTTCATCAATTACCTACTATATGCAATTATGCATACAACCGTTGCAGGTTAGACCGTGATTTAAAGTACACGTCGTACGTTTGGGTATATACTATACCTTCACAGAAAGCAGTAATTGCTTTCTGTGAAAGGTTACCAAGGTTCCTTTAGCATTACTCCCAGGACATGTGTTTGCGTAATATTACTTACCATTAATCAACAAAAATGCCCCCAAAGTAAGGCTTAGGATGTTAACCTTTAATAAATGGTACAGGTGTGGACTGTGATGTCTCACTTTCCAGTTGCAATGACAAGATTTTCTGTGATGGACGAACGGTGGTTCGTGTAATTGGGTTGGGTGGGTTTGCGGTTTTCTAACAAAAGACAAAGAACACGATCAGAAGATGTCTGAATTAGTATACCCACCAATTACAAGAATCAACTTGTCTTTTGGATCGCCTGTACAGTCAAGGGCATTAATATATATACACTTCTCCATACTGATCCCTTACAAATGTGTCTATATATTAATGCACTCGACTGTACAACGTACTCGGAGTAGTCGTAGTCGTTGTGGGATGGAGTCCCATGTCAACCACGGTCATTTATAGTTTTTTTTTTCATTGTACTGGGTGTTTGTATCCATAAGGAAGTTTCCATATTTCTTAAATTTTTGGCGTAATTTTCTGGCATTTCCCCTATGAAATTACTACTAAATATAAATAATAAAACTGTTCGAAAGTTATTTTACTTGCTCAAACAGCTTCCGGCAAAAGGACGTTTCGAAATGATGAAAATACATTGCATAAAAGACTCGCCTCTTAGGGCGCTTTGAAATGTTAAACTTTCTCGGAACATAACAAACATGGCATTACTACCTTCCACGAATTAGATATTAGTAGGTGCGAAGCCGTTTTTTGTTTAGCGAGCGATAGAGACTAAATAAATGGCTGACTGGTTCTAAACTTTCTAAAATTAAGTGTATTTTGCTTAATATTATATTAAATAAAATACGTTATTTCTTATATAAATGTTTCTAATGCTCTACAATACTTCGATATTATTATCATACTTGTATAAACAAATTAGGTATTGAAATTATGGCGTTGGAGTTACAGTATTTTTTTTTGAAGGACGGCCCGAGTGTGTCATACTCGCTGACTTACAGCTTACAGCGCGAAGTATTTGGTTAACTTTGACCTTTTTTTTATTATTTATATGAGACGTGTGTTCTGTGAGACCTAGAAAAAGCTTTCCAAAACTTCACCCAATAGCTAGCTATAAAAATGGTAGTTAAAAAGGAACGAAAGAAAGTGCGGTTATTATTTTATATGTATATTAGAATAGCACTAAACATTGATTAGGTATATTAAACATTAATAGTTTGCATTAAACATTTATTTCACAATACATTATAACGAACATGTACTAATATGCAGAATAAGTACCTACTTAAATTCATTCAGACTAGAACAACGACGGTAAGAAAAATCTTAGAAGCAATAGTGTTACACATGAAAGTAAGTAGACGTAAAAGTACATATAAAGTAATTATCTAAAAGGCTATGAAACTTAAAAATAATTATTTAATATCTTCGAATGAAATTTCCTTACATATATAAAGTCACAAGCGACGGTATTTCAAAACGAATCGTGGCGTGGCCAGCCGCGGCATACATTTCCGAGAGTACCGTTCCAAAAGTCAAACAATAGTCTCTTTAAGTTTTATAGACTGATTTCATATTAAACAACTATGCTACACACACACTACACTTTAACATAAACTCCATTTTCTATAATATAACTCGGAGGTCCATGGTTGTGGTCCAGCGTGGCTCTAATTACATGATGGTCATACGTTGCGATCAGCTTTGCGCGGCACGCCCGGCCGAAAGTACAGACCCAGCGGGCCGACATCTGGCCCTGCCACTGGGAGCAGAAAGAGTACCCGTTTACGATACAGACGTCTTTACCGCGCTTGTTCCGTGCCCAAATCACTGAAAATTAAAATTAACACGTTAATTTTATTCTATGAATTTTATTGAAAGATACATTAGAGTTACAAGAATGATACAATTATTTCTTTAACTTGAAATAAGTTATTCTTCCTTTAGACTTCTAATAAGTCGTTCTTTCTTTAGGCTTTGATAAACTCTTCATATCGGTACCTTGTTTCGTATCCGTCCCAAAGACGTTGGACAATGAATTATAAACTTCAATGCTATTTTATTATCTACGTTTTTACAGCGGTATACGGAAGGTCATTGTGGCAATCTTTGGGGAGGCCTATGTTCAGCAGTGGACGTCTTTCGGCTGATATGATGATGATGATGATGATACGGAAGGTTACTCATGAGGTCTATTCTTTCTTCAGATTTGATCAAGTGCACTCCAGAGTAAAAGGGGTTTAACTAAATTCATTATTTCCTTAGGTTTGAATTAAGATCATTAATTATTGGGTCATTTCATTACCTATGAAATTACCGTGTTTGGCCATAATATACTTTAGGTGATCCCTAATTTTATTAACATATATTATACCTATTTTGTTTTCGACACTGCACTGTGTAACAAAGGTTTTTTCACACCAAAAATAGTTTATTTTCCCTTAAAAAATATTCTAAAATATGTTTTGAAAACACCTCTGCCATGTACGAGTCGCACACCTGACTGATATAATTCTTGATGGTTGATTTGATAGAAACACTGATCTTTTGTATAATTTATTGTAAACCAAGGTATAAAGAGTAGTAGCTACGAGCACGTATAACCGTTAACTAACTAAATAATTATAATAAGTGTATAAGTGTAAGTCGGCGTAAACGTGGATACAGCAATTATATTTAATGCTGACGCGAGAGTTGCGCAATGCTTGCATTGTACATGCCATATGCTGCCGGTTCATATGTTTGAAGTAGGTATAAATGTATGATAGTACCTTGTTTTCTAATATAGATACAACACACGCCTTAGAAGTGTCTAATATTACCGGCAAAATTTGGTTTAGGTATTTTGATTTTGACATCAAGAAAATATACCTACACCAAATTCATTGTATGAAAAATAGACCTTTCACAAAATTCTCCACATAAAACGCCTGTTTCATAGGTAATGACCTAATATTTGCTTGCATTCTGAGGAAAGACATTCTTCTTTGGGTTTTGAGTTCTAAATTGGTGACACATACGTAGACGCAAGCTCAGAACTCTCCATTCGTTTTCTATTATGTATATTAACCAAAAAAAATATCATATTATTAATATTATGTCAAGACAACAGTCTTGTTCTATAATTTCAAGTATATTCCTTCTCGAACAACGTATCGCTGCGCCGGATGAGAGTGGTTCAACTCTGCCTTTATAAACTCTCCTTCCGTGGTACAAATGACACGCGCCTTGCATTTCGCATGACCTGCGGTGCAAATCCATCGTGCTGTGTGTCTGTAAGTGTTTTGAAGGTAGAAACTGTACCCGTTGACCACCAGTATCTTCTTGCCGCGGATATTTGTCAGCCATGACACTGAAAAATAAACCAAACATTAAGCCAAACATTAATAAACCAATTATTAAAAATAAGCGCCGCTAACAAATTAGTATCTAACGGATATCTTAAGAAATGTTCAAAAATGTCATGCTAAAACCTTTTTGAACCTTTCAACTAATACCGAAAAAAGCCGAAACTTTGAAATAAGTATCATACGTTTCGGAGAATCACTTGTCGATGTATGCTATGAAAGAGCTGATTTTATTTCATATCAAATATATTTATAGAGTTATGCAAAAGAGCCATGATGTAAAACAAATACACAGTTCGAAAGTCAACAAGAGAGAGGAACTGAATCCATTTAGTACCAACTGAGTGCATGTATCGCAAATTATCTTTCAGTAGCCGATTTCCGTTAAGTTGGACAGGTTACTTGGGACATTACTCGTAATAGAAGTTACCTGGTATATCGGCTTTTGTTAATTTCGTAATAGTGCATTTCGATACAAGTACAAAAAAATATTTTTTCGACGAGGGTGAAAGTTGGAGCCCGATTGAAACGAGGGCGACAATCACCCGAGTTAAAAAGAAGTTTTTACTCGTGTATCGAACGACTTTTTTCATGACAAGTGCCTTAAAAATAGAAATTTACGCAAAGTTTACTTTTCCGCACTAATTAGGAAAAAAAAAATTGTAATAACAAGTGTTAGAGAACCTTAAAAATTGGATATCAGGCGACTGACGGCTGCTGACGGCACATGTCAAAATAAGTACCATTAGGATGTAATTAAGGTTGCATTACACTTGTTCAGTCATTAAACTATTTAACGGAAATCAATAAAAACACGGTGTATAGATGAAAAAAAAATTGTTTATTCCACAGAGCACAATCCTAAAATCGCAGTTAAAATATTGTCATTAAAAAAAGCGATATAATTATTAGATAAATACTGACAGTTAATTTCAGTTTTAGATTTACATCTAAAGTTTACTTTTGCAGTCAATGTGTCGCCTAAGTTATTAGCGCGATGGAGTCCCTCTGAAATGAAGTCTATAAAACCAGCCAAGTACGAGTCGGACTCACGCGCGAAGGGTTCCGTACCATTATCAATTTATCATAAAAAAATACAGTTAAATCAACCAAATGAAATTTGATATCATCGTAGTTCACGTAAAACTAACTTCTTTAATAGTTAGTTAGTCTACTGTATGTTGATAATAATAATAAAACTATGAAAATAATATACAACTGATTTAATGCGTCAAATAATCTTTATTCATAATTTATAAACGGTTTCAAAACATTGTCATTGTGTCAACAGTCCTGGGTGCTTAGACAAGTTGCTAATCACTAACGCTTAATCGTCAATCGTAAACGAATGGCAGCTAGCTGTCTTTGTCGCACTAATATGAAAGAGTGACAGAGAAGGAAAATTATGATACGCTACTAAGAATTAGCGATTGGCAACTTGGCTAAGCATCCAGGAAAGCAAACTTTTAGTGGAAATTATGTCTCCAATATTTTGGATCCTACACTACATAAAATATGCCCCTGGATATCCTGTACGGCCGGGGCGGATGGTTATGTTCCAGGTTAGCCCGTGCTGACAAGCCTCCCTCCAACGACGTGACGCACCTGGCTTTACACTTCTTGTAAGTATACTTGTCGGTGCACTGACAGCGCCAGGAGATGGTCTTGTTCTTTTTTTCGTGGACAAAGAAGGGGTAGCCGTTCACGACCAAAACGTTGTTTCCTCTGAAGTTTTGGTGCCATTCCACTAAAACACATAACATTTTTAAATACCTATTGCATTACTCGAAGGGCTGCTATTATTGCCCATAAAGGTGGACAAAATTGTGTGCACAACTCACAGTTTTCTATTAGCAGCAGGGTGTCTGGAATGAAAATATGCACACATATGAAAAAACGTACCTCTCGTCGCGGGTTATCTAAGAAAGTTCTTCTCTTTTATGTAGACTTACAGCCGTAGACAGAACAGTATGTGCGCACGCACCATTACGGAATATGTAAGTTTAAATCAATACTCTAAAACACTTTCACGCGTAATACCACAAACTAAGCAGATTTGTGGTACGTGTAAGTGTACACTAAGTTAGGTGATAGTTCCCCTCCGTTGCTCTGCGTAAGTACATTCGTCACGCTACTGTAGGGAATAATATTCGTAATACTGTGACGTACTCGTACATTATGTAGAAAAATTAAATTAATTATTTTCTGAAACTTAAGGGATACTGGAGCCTGATTTCTTATCGTGAGGCCGAAACCGATCCTGCGAACGACGATAGGCGGTTTATTTACTGAGTAGGTATATTATTTAGACTCTTATTGTTTTTAAGTTACTTTTAATTGATTGTGATATTGAAATAAAACTTTTATAAATAAGAAATAATATTCGATAATATTGAAACAAATAAATATTTATGTAAATTAATTAACAACCTATCACGGTTTTAATGCCAAACCCCCTTATTCATAAACGTCTCCTAACTTTACAAGCCGCAAAGTATTGTTTATCCCTTATTATCTTGCAGATATATTGATGAGACCGATCGGGACAAACAATATATCTGCAAGGTCCGGCCACGACATTGGTCTAAGGCGACCAGCAGCGAGCGAATTCATGAGTTGGAGCGGGATGCCAATATGGGTACTCCCTGTCGCACGTATGGTTTTCCGCTAAGCCGGTCGCCTTAGACCAATGTCGTGGCCGCGGCAATAGCGGCTTGCTAAGTTAGGAGAAGATTATGAATAAGGGGGTATGTCCGCAAGCAATCCAAATAGACAACAATTATACAAACAAACTTTAAATTATATTATGCACGAATAAAAACACCATTGATTATCTGAAAAGTCCTAGGTGGATGGTTATGCCTTGGTCCATCACCAGCCCGCATCAGCAACTCTCCGTCCACGGTGGTCCTCACCCTTGCCCTGCACATGCTCCTGGTAGACCGGTCCACGCTGCAACATCGCCAGGATATGGTTTTCTTGTTTTTCTCGTGAATGTGGAAGGGAAAGTTATTCACGATCACTACAGCGTTCCCTTTCTGGTTGTGGACGAATTGCACTGAAATAAATATAATAAATTCATCCATTCATGCTGGTACCTAGTTCATTGCAGCTCAAAATAAATAGAGGGACATTTTAAGCAGTCAACAATTTTATCATAGTCATGATTGAATATAATATTATAACTTAATAAATTACATCTAGTCACGGTGACAAACGATTACCAGATTTTGTTCTGTTCGAAGAGTATTTATGAAAAATATAACATCACCTTCATTTAAACATTTGTAAATGGCACTTAAAACATTCCGACATAATTCAAATAAAATAAAAAAACAATATGTAAATATCATTAAACTATCTCACATACATCTCCAAACCCAATCGTTAAAGTTTAGTTAAATCTATACAGGGTGGCCATTCAAATCGGTCAGTATGGGAAAGTCCGAAACTATAAGACATACGAAGATTTGTTCTTAGGAACCATTTCACCGATTTTGATAAAAAGAAAAACTGTATTCATACATTTGAAAAAAGAACTGTACACAGTTCTTTTTTCACAGTTGTTTTGAAAAAATAAACTTACACTATTTCTATTCAGATATCGTTTGTGTAGGTCTTAAGCAGTAAATGTCTTAAGAAACATGATTTCTAAAATGAATAGAATTCATTATTTTCACGTACTTACATTTATTTTACTAGGTGTTTATTGTGTAAATCTTAAGAAAAAAAGTTTTTTTTTTCATATTTGTCAACGCAGTTTTCCTTATTATTAAAATCGATGACATGGTTCCTAAGAGCAGATCGTCGTATGTCTTATAGTTTCAGATTTTTGCCATACTGACCGATTTGAATGGGCCACCCAACGTCAATATTTCCCCACCTTGCGAGGTGCTATTATATATTATTACAGCACGTCGCCAACAAGATTGATTTAATTAATTATCATTATAATTTTCCGTTGGTTTTCTCACCATTTACTAATATAAAAGTCACATTTTGTTTTAATAGTATTTGTAAGAATGTTCATGTTACTCGCGGGCGGAATCTTGAATAGGTTGCAATTGCAACCTACTTTTATTTTATGTTTAAAATAATACGATAGAAATAATTATAAGAAGCTGTTGTTTATTTTGTAAAACATTTAATAATTTGATTTGTTAGTTAAATTAGATAATTTGTAACTTATTTTAATATTTGAGCAGTTTGCTTGATTTCATGTTTTGTGACGGCCAGCGCCACTGGTGGCGGTTTTTAAAAGTTTAGAGATTCAATCACGTGACAGAGAAGATGTAAACAGATTATAACTTTTACGATGAACAGAAAATATTGTAAAAATATAAAAACAAATTGGAAGCCTGAAAATGTGTTTAGCTGGAATTTCCGTAGTGGGGGCCTAAGCCTCCATTACAATACATTATTTGAGAATCTTGACATGTAAGAAATCTTGTGTTCTTGTGGTTGTTGTGAACCATAGCGTCCATGACCACTTTTTGATAAATTTTCTCATCGTCAAAACCCGTTCGTCAAACATCTGTGCTATATATAATTATACACATACAGGACGTAGCACCACTGTGCCTCGTGGGCGGAACTAATATTATTGTAAGTATTTAAAAATAAAACCGTGCCGTCAAAAGAGCCTACGAGGGTAAACCAGAAGGTAGACGTCCAGTCGGCCGCCCCAGATATCGTTGGGCGGATGCTGTGAGGGCTGATTTAAACGGTCTCGGAATTGACCAGTAGCAAAATGTCGCTCAAGACCGTGATCAGTGGCGTTCTCTCGTATTGGAGGCCAAGACACACTTTGGGTCGCTGCGCCAGAGGAATAAGTAAGTAAGTAAGTATTTAAAAATAAAGTAAAATCATAATTCTATAAATAAATTGTCTTTACCCACTCAATTGCTTCATGCAACTATGGTGGCGAGCTGTCAATCTTATTTGTGTCTTATAAGAGTGGTTGTCAAATAGAAAGCAGGTAGAATAGGGCAGGTTCCATAATTGCAGGTAGGTTGCTGACATTTTACCTTTTGTAACCTCACTTGATCCCAATTCTAGATTTTTAACATAGTAACATAACTAATATGACAGTTTAGGTATATTGATTGGGACCATTTTAAAGCAACACAAAATTATGCCAAGTATAAGAATTTAAAGACTATTTTAAACAAAACATTACAAGCCTGCGGCGGATTTTTTATGTGTAAATTTAGATCTTTGTTACTTATATAAACTTTTTTATTCTTAAACAACAACTACTTAACAAATAAAGTAAAACAGACGCACACCGTTTTTAATAAAAGTGTGAAAATCTGTAATACTCTTCTTTTATACACCTATTTAGGTTATTACAGTCATTATGTATTAGTAAGTACATAGATAATCCCAGTATATTAGTTAAGTTATGAAACAATAGCGTCAATGAATGAAGTAGTTAGGAAAGTAGGTATCCAGGATGCTTAGCCAAGTTGTCAATCGCTAGCGCTTAGTAGCGTATAGTAGTTTTCCCTCTCTGTCACTCTTTCGTATTAGTGCGACAAAGACAGTTAGCTGCTTTTCGCTTACGATTGACGATGAAGCGCTAGCGATTGGCAACTTGTCTAAGCACCCTGGTTCGTTGATAACTTAATACTAATACGCATTGCACTTTCATTTCCTAATATTTGCGCCAGGACACAGTTTAAAGTAGATGCCTCCGTTGATGACGTAGTTAGGCGCATTGTGGCCGTGCTGCAGCTGCGCCGTCAGCAGCTCGCAGCGAGGGTGCTTCGTCATGATGAAGCGCGCCTTGCAAGCGCCCCAGCGCGTGCACCGCCAGATGTCGGTGCGCAGGTTGGACGCTCCGCAGTAGAACGTGTAGCCGCCGACCAGCGCCAGTTGCTTGCCCATGGCGTTGCGGACGAAGCGCACTGAGGAAAATTCATTGGTTAAACTGGTAAGGTAGTAATGAAGTCAAAACTGCTTCCTAATAGTATGACCAGTGGCAAAATATTATGGAACGTCAAATAGGTATTTACTGAACCCGCTCTTGTTGTGTCGAATGTAAATGTATTTTTTCTTCAAATATGAATTTATCCTTACTTCAGCAGTTCACTTTAACTTCTCAAAACAATATAGGTAAGGACCACTGAGCACTGTAACTTAAAAAATACTTATTTTGTATATTTCTTTTTTTTACAATAAAAATAGCATTATTTTTTACAGTTTAATTTTATTGCTGTAACACTTTCACGGATAAAAAATTAAAACTGTCTTATTTGGATACGGTTAATAAACTTAAGTAAATGAAGTATTTAGCAGTCGCGATGGTCCTTTTTTTGAGTAATATATACATTCAATGTACAATTATAAACTAGGAAAACGTAATAACCGCTACAACTTAATAAATTTACATATCAAATACCTTCTAAAAATAAACTTATAGATAAAATATGCTTCCTTGGTCATCTGATGTTGGGTGTTAAAGGAAACCACTTAGCTGGGAGTATACGTTTAATCTCTCTACAGTGACACTTATACAGGGTTACTTTTTCACCAGTACAAAAAATCAACATACGTAATAGTAGTCCAAGTTACAGAATACTAGCATTTTTTGTTACTACCCCTTTAGAACAAAAAAACTAAAATACCAATGTTTGAACTTATCCGCAAACCTAACAAGAAATTTGGACGCATTACGCATTATCAATGTACGTAACTAGCAAAACACACGAACTGGCAACTGTTTGTTTACAACGTCATCGCACGCAGCATGGCGGCTTAGAAAAGCGGCGGCGGTAATCAACTTATGATTAAGACTTGGCAAAAAAATCTTACTTGATCCCAAATCTTCCTTCATACTTGCACGGGTCACGGCTAGCACCGTCAAAATAAAGAATTTTTCTGTGTGTGAAGTTTGTCGAACGTTTTAAATTATGTCTGGGAAACGTGATAGAATTACAAAGTAGGACAGAAACTTTCTTCATTGAGGCGTATTTAAAAAATTGAAATCAACTTTATGTACAATGATTGGAATCAAAAAAACATACCCAATTAATGGAGTCCATTTCTCACTAATTAATTAATTCACATGCTTCAAGTGTTCAAAATGTTGGCCGTGGTTATCTAAACACACTCTTGCATGTTTCCTTCGATATTTCCCAACACAAGTCTGTAGTTCTCACTTTTAAGTTCATCAAATGCACTTATTATTAGACTTTTTAAGTCTTCGTACCCACCCTCACCCCACAAAAAAAGTCACACGGGGTCAAATCTGGTGACCTGGCTGGCCATGGCTATAACACTGGCATTTTCCAGGTGATGCACAATTTCTTCAGCGTATAGCCGCTGGGCTGCCACTGTAATTTTCTCCAATGAGAAAATAACTACGAACCATTTCGTACGAGCAATTTCCGACTGAAGGTAGTACGACACGACGCGCGTGCACAGACCTAAGTCAACCGTACGACTGACCGTTACCTAGTCTAGTCACCGAGATTAAGGTAACTGCTATGTTGCTAACTCGTGCGCCGACCGGCAGGTCGCTCACCCCTTTCCGCCGCCCTCTTCGTCCCGCACACCGTTGACGTCTTGTCATTAGTACTCCCATTATTTTACATTTGCATGAAGGATAAAAATTAATAATAAATGAATAAAAAATGACAATTTTATTTGATAAATGTAATCTATTATCGATACCAAATATGTGGAAAAATTTATTGTACCGGTGAAAAAGTAACCCTGTATACTAGCTTATATAGTTACGCTGAAGAATAAAGATTGATATACGTGTGCCCCGCACGGGTGAAGCGTAACACACACTACCTACACCAACACGATGAAAATGCACATAATAGGGTACAATATTATTAGATCAATGTGAATTTCATTTTCTTGAATCTTGTTATCGATCGATTGAAGAAAAAGGCTGCGGTACTTATATAAAAAATAACTGAACTTCTTAAACTAATGAAAAGGCCTTACAGGCTGCACAGCATTGCTTGTCGGCACTTCTACTTTTTCCTCTTTCCTGGACCGCTGGACTCACCGTCCTTGACCAAGGACACCAACAACTCCCTGCTGCGTCCATCCTTTTTTTTAAGTATTATAACATTTACCAAGGGATATTGTGAATTCACATTTCCAGGTTCCATTTTCACTTTAGGTCTTGCAGCTAAAAGTATAACACAACTTTGAAACTTATTCTAAAACGTTATCTTTTTTTTCTCACTTAACTGGGAGTATAGGTTTAATCTGTCTACAGTGACTCTTATACTAGCTTATACCGCGTGTAAATCTAATACGGACGATCAATTAAGCCAGGCATGGAATTCAGCAGTGTAATCATGGATTACGAGGTTATTTTTAAGTTAGACACTTAAGCAACTTCTTAGGTTTTCAATATTTATTTATATAAAACGTGATAATTTGTCAACAGTATCATCAGCCAATCAAATTTGAGGACCTAAGGAAATGGCACAATTTTCTTCCTCTTCTCAGGTTTGATGAGTATACCTTCCCTTACGCAGATTTTCGGAGGATCGTGGTCGTGTTCCAGAGTGTTTACTTTAATGATATGGCTGTTGGTGACTGCCTTGAACCTGGCCTTGCACGGGTACCCTGACGTGCAGCGCCACATCGCCACCTCGGGGAGTACTGACCGATTGCAGTAGAACGTGTACCCTTTCACTACAGCCATTAGCTTTTTAGAGTCGTTGTAGCACCAGGTCACTGTAAGAGTTCACGTAACTATATTATTTGGAGTCACTGGAAAAAGTATGATGCACTCAGTTACACAATACTCACTAGTTTAAAATGCTCTACTTTACTGCTCTTTAAAAAAAAAGGATTGTTTGCAAAAATCCTCGAATAAAAGATAAATTTCAAATATTTAGATCTTAATTATTCATTTTTTTATATACTTTATACATTTATAGTCTCAACTTGACTTACTTGGTCTTCGGTGAATTTTTGTTTGTCTTATAGGTACTTATACAATAGAGAATTAAGTAACTACTACCTTTAATAAAAATGCAAAGGTAAATAAATATTGAGAACATTTATAATGCATAATACTTATTATAATTCGTAAACACTTAGTCTGACTTATACACTAAAAAAATAAAAACAGCATGACGATCCAACAAAGTTAATTGATTAAATTATCGATTCAGATGAATCTAAAAAACACACAAGGCCATTCCGAATCGAAAATGGTAATAAAATAAATTACATTTTCACGTTCTTCACAGATATTTAAAAACAGTCTGCTTTGTTTAAAAATCACAGAAATGACTTCAGCATAAAGGAGAATGCGCCCTAGTAGTGGAGACCACGATGCCGTCGATTGTGACATCGGCAGCTTTGCACTTGTGCTTGTGTTTCTTGGCGCACGTCCACCGGATCCGGTTCCCGACCAGGGACCGCGAGTGCCGGAAGAACCTGTGACCTCCGATATAAAAGATGGTGGACTCTTAAGTAAAGCGTGCTCGTAAACGTACGCAGTATATCTGAACAAAAATGGTATTTCACATGCGAACTGACGATATGTCATGGCATTTATGGCTGATATTGAAATAGAATATTTGTTTTAGAAAGTTGTTCCAGTTATATACTCACTCATAAACATCTATCACGCCGTATGGAGTACAAATGGACAAAAAAAATTAAACTACTCCTTTATAATTCCTGAACTTCAAGAGATATATGACGTAACTATTTATTAAAAATTAAAACGTAGACTGTTATTACAACTACAAATTAGCCACAAACCCCGAAAACCCTTTTTTCCACTGCTATTTTCTTTTAAATATCCTGTAAAACAAGTAAAGGTTATGAGAGTAGTAAAAGTAATTAGGTATCTCTTGCTTATTGTGATAATGTGATATTATGTGAAGTTGACATGAAGACATAAGTTGTTGAAATAACAAAAGTAGGGGAAGAAGTTCAAATATTTAATAGATAAACATTTGCTACTGATAAATAACACTGAAAGTATACTATATAATTATATAGTATTCATTATATACTTGTACTGTCAATTACAATGAATCTCACTGCGTCAAGTAGGTAGGTAGTAATATAATTGACTAGGGACAACTAACGCGACGCATGAAAAACCAATCCGATGGATAGATGGAGTGAAAATGAACAATGTCGCCTGATGAAAACAATTCAAAACTTCAATGATTAATTAAATTTTAATGATTATGAACATCTCTCATTTTGATGATTTGATCCTCGATGGTGAGCACGAAGGCGAGGCAGCCGTAGGACTTGCGGTGGCAGCGCCAGCGGGTCTTGGGGCCCTCGTGCTGGTGCACCGTGAAGTGACCGCGGCCGATGTCCAGGCAGCGCTTCCCGGTCGACGTGAGGCCGAAGAACGCTGCCAATATCAGAAACCGTTTAGTGAACATGCGCTGGAGAGAACTCAAGAAGCACTGAGATTGAGGGAAATGGGTGGTGATCCACGTTCTGGGTCATGGCTAGTCCAACAGGTCTCCATCGATGTACAACGTGGCAACGCAGCGAGCGGGATGGGGACTTTTTGACCAGGCGTGACCCAGCAGGGTTTTTAGGTTACCTAGTTTATTAAGAAGTTTTTTTAATACCAGTTTATAATAGTTATTTTAAGTGAATATTTATTTTGTAATAAATCACTACATATATGAAAAAAACTACATCCAAGAAAATTAACAGAAACATTATTTATATTTGATTTTAGTAAAAGGCACATTCATAATTACAATGTTTTACTAATTAAACCATGAAAATCAAAGAATCATTACATGTCTTTGTTGTTTTTTTAATAAGTTTTTCCATGATGATTGATGACCAACAATACATTATTTACTCGTAGTACCTTTTCTTGTAGAATAAAATATCCGTTCGGTATTAAGCAGTATTCATGCAGTCATATCCAAAAATATCATATGGCATGTTTTCTATACCCAGCTGATATTATCATACTAGTAACACTACTCGTACCTATAAGTTAAGTACCTATTGTCCATCGTCATGCGTCTTCTCAATATTGAAGAAGGTAGATGTAGAATTGTACATCAGTGGTTGTGCATGAGACCGATTTTGACAAGTGTCCCGCCGACGGTGACTAGCGACGCGGGGCAGTTCCTGCTGTGCCGCTTGCTGCACTTCCACCAGATCTTGGGTCCGGCTCCACAGTTCCTCGAGTACCGGTACCCGCCGTAGAACAGGTAAAGGTGACCACGAACTTCTTCAAAGCGAACTGTAGAACAACCAGTATTTAAAATAATACATGCATGTATTATTGAAACGTTTTTTTTTATTAAAAGATTTTGTTGGTGATTTTTATTCGCTATTTATTATATGTATTTTTAATGTTTAGAAAAAAACACGTTTCGGATATGAGCTACAGTTTTCTGCTAAATTACATCGCCATCACATATATCGGAGCGGCCACGGTGTTCAAAGATATCTAAACATGTTAAAAATAGATTGACTAGATATAGATTATTTTAACAAAATGATCAAAATTACGTATATACGAGTAACAATAACACCTATACACACACCTATTAAGAAGTTACAGGATACAGCTTTCATAATATCGCAAGTGTCAAAACGCATTTATATCAATCATGGTTATGAATGACATTGGTGACGGTTAGAACCTCGTCTTCTATGGTGGTCGCCCGAGCCTTGCAGCCCTGGCGGTGCTTCGAGCACACCCAGTAGCCCCGCACCGATGTCTTCTTGTTTCTGTAGAAGCGGTGGCCTTGAATCACTAGGATATTGGTGCCGAATCTAGATACACCGTAGCGCACCATATCAGCCAAGTTTCCTGTAAAATTAAATGGCAGCTCGTAATGCGACGACTGGACGTACTTTGAAATCAGTTAGAGCGAACTAGCTGTAGGTAATAATTCACTTTCCTAAGGGACCACTCCAGGCGCCTTCGCTTCGCGCGTTGAAGTCAATAACTCTGTCAAGACTGGCATGAGTTGGAATCAGCTATACGTATAGGTGAAAAAGTTGAGAAAAGTTCCAAGCTGTATGTAGTTGTATTGTAACCTATCGTTTGCATTTTGAACATGTATTGTCAATGTGCATAGGGCACTATACTAAATACATGTGACTTATGTACTAAAGTTTTTTACTTATAGTAACAACAAATCGGGGCGGATAAAACTTGTTTAATTCAACAAGACTTGTTACAAACTAGTTACATAATATTTACACTTTATGTATATTTTATGACAATAAATCAAAGTACTTAATTAAGGGAAAGTAAATATTTAAATAATACAGACTAGAATTCGTAATACTGAATCACAAATAATAAAATAAATAATAAAATAAATATTTGACTAGACAGATTATGTACATTGCGTATTAAATATGTAATCATTATCTACTAAATCTCACATACACCATTATAATTTTATATAGAAGTGACTAGAAGCTCATTTTGATATTTTTATTATTAGATCTAAATGCTAGTAGCAAACTACATTTAACCAATGACGCAAACCTAGGATATACAGACACCGTTTAATAAAGATATAGGTAATTATATATCTGTTTTTATTTAGTTCTCATCTGAGTGACCTCGGAGAAAAAAATATCAGAGAGATAACTAATCATCATCATCATCATCATCGTCATCAGCCTATGACAGTCCACTGCTGGACGTAGGCCTCTCCTATTAACTATGCGTACTTGTACAAACGCATTAGGAGGTAAATACCTGGGCAAGCGAATTGGCGATCGCAGTAATGTGTTCACTATGATGACGCTGCTGCCCATCATCAATCTTTTATCAAATAATGGTCAGTGACACTTCAATACCTTAGTCGACTCTTACGACACCCACAGGAGGAGTTGGGGTGGTGACAAATGTATTCTTATTGCCGTCACCCACGGCGAAGTGCATTTAGATAACTAATGGTTATGTTCATTAGTAACCCTCACGATAACATCATCGAGCGTGGTGATGTTGACCCTGCAGCCCCTCGGCGCCTTGTTGCACGCCCAGTAAGCCTTGCGGTCCATTTGTCTCTTCAGGTTGTACCGGCAATTGTTTATCTTCAGCAGCGGTTTACCTGTACGAGTTTGTAGGATGACTGCCGATCCTGGAACATTTCTTTTATCATAAGCATCATACATTTTTGTTAGCCAGAATATTCTCTTAAACGCCCTTGATCACCTTCATCTGTGATTAGGTAAAGGAGTACTTAAATAAGGTGATTTCGATAAACGTAAGCACTATGCTTTAAGACTACTTTCACTTTGAGATATTATTTTACAAATGTTGTTTTTTAATTTATCTCTTCCCTTCTCTATTACATTTAGCAACACTGCTTAAAGCAACTTTCGTTTTTCGAATCTAAAGTTAACGTAAAACCGTTTTTCAGAAATACAAAACAAATCAGCCTCCGTAGCCTAATTGGTAGCCTTGCCTACGAAGCTGGAGGTACCGGGTTCAAATTTCGGCAAGCGTATTATTTGTGTATTCATTTATCACAAATATTTGTTTCTTGGTCGTGCTGTCTATGTATTTAAATAAGTATGTAAGTATGCGCACTAACGTTTTAGATGGTTCCGCAATAATAAAAATTAAATTAGCGTGCCGAATAAGCTAGTTGTTGATACATTTTATCATTTTGAAACCCTACTGTACCGTACAGTTTACAATATTTAATTAGTTATCGCAGTCTTACGAAATAGTCTCAATAAATGAAACACGAATCTAAAAAAATACTTAAGTATTTATTTCTTGGAATTACGTTTTTCAGGAATTAGTCTAATACGGGCGAAGCTCTTAACGGGTGTTAGTTAAGGACATAATAAGTGCATTTAGATAACTATTACTTAAAATTAGAACGACAAAATTATTCTTACGAAATCATTCGGCGCGCAATGTAGAGCAACACACTCAAGTTAAACGCTCGTTTACAGCTAATTAACAGATGACATAACTGTCATATCAATATTAACAAATGTTCGTTCTTAAGCCACGTTTTCACTTACTGTTCTGAGCGAGCATTCGTTCGTTCTTGGACAAATGATAACAGGATGTCACATAGCAAAATGTTCGTTCGTCAGCCCACAAACACGCTAATGCTCGCTCAGAACAGTAAGTGAAAACGTGGCTTTACATTGCTGTCCCGAAACTCTTAAAAAAGTCTTTGGAGTCATAATTGTGTTATTTAAAAAACCTCGTAATGCATGACACTAATAAATCCTATGCCTGATTCAATGTATCACCCGTATTAGATTTACACACGGTATTTTGTTACATAAGTAGTATGTACCTTCACATTATTATAATTACATATATCTTTTACTCTCTTTTCTGGCTTTTGCCTTTCTGACTTTATATGTAGATTGAAGCATGCTCTTCCTTTTATCTCTTAAATTGTATGTAATTATTCTGTCGGAGATACTTAATGTATTTAGAAACATTATTTTGCACACTTGAACTTTCTCTCCATTT